>PVJI01002649.1:0-140773 GCA_004026765.1 Micronycteris hirsuta | reverse complement strand
GCCCTGACTGGGAATCAAACGAGGGACCCTTTGGTTCTCAGGCCTGCGCTCAATCCACTGAGCCACATCAGCCAGGGCTGAAGTGTCATTTTATTGTTAGACTGTTTTCCCCTGTTATTTTTCCCTTCTTCTTCTCCTTCTTCCAGCAAGCCCTTTAACATCTGTTGCAGAATTGGTTTGGTGTTAACAAACTTCTTTAGCTTTTTCTTGTCTGGGAAGCTCCTTATTTCTCCTTCAATTTTAAATGATAGCCTTGCTGGGTAAAGCAGCCTTGGTTGTAGGTCCTTACATTTCATCACCTTGAATATGTCATGCCACTCCCTTCAGTCCTGATATGTTTCTAATGAGTAATCAGACATCAGTCTAATTGGTGCTCTCTTGTAGGTAATTACCTGCTTTTCTCTTGTAGCTGTTAGGATTCTTTCCTTATCTTTAAGCCTTGTCATTTTAATTATGATGTGTCTTGGTGTAGGCCTCTTTGGGTCAAACTTATTTGGGACTCTGAGCTTCCTGGACTTGTGCAACTTTTTCTTCACCAGATTAGGGAAGTTTTGGGCTATTATTTCTTCAAATAGATTCTCAATCCGTTGCTCTCTCTCTTTCCCTTCTGGTATTAACATGATGCAGATGTTGTTACCCTTCATGTTGTCCAAGATGTTTCTTAAGCTCTCATTTTTTAAATTATTTTTCTTTATTTTTGCTGCTCTGATTTTTTCTACCTTGTCTTCTAAAACACTGATTAGATCCCTTACTTCATCTAACCTACTGTTTATCCCTTCCAATGTGTTATTTATCTCAGATATTGCATTCTTTCTGACTGATCATTTTTTGTGATTTCTATGTTTTTCATGCTGTTGAATATCCTTATAATCATTACTCTGAGCACTCTATCTGATAAATTGCTTACTTCCATTTCATCTAGTTTTTCTGGAAAATTCTCTTCTTCTTTCATTTGGTATCTATTTCTTTGTCTTCCATTTTGGCTGATTCTTTGTATTTTCAGGCTGAGACATTAAACTAATCATCCATTAATCCGATCAGTTGTTTTTCTAATCAATCTGTGATCAGCAGTCAGGATTAAGCACCATAGGGTGGGGCAGAGTAATTCCTATGGGTGGGGCTATTGCTTCCCTTAGGCTGATGCCATTCAGAGAGGAGTGCTATGCCTGAGAGAGATGGTTCCTGCAGCAAGGGGAATGACTCAGCACATGGATCCTGGTGGCTGTTCCCTCAATTCTCTCCCCAGAGCCACCAACCCCAAACACTCCTCAGGTGTATCTAGTCCACCTGGCCCTCCCTTTGCTCACACCCAGGGTAAGTTGCTGCAAATGAAATTTTGAGCTTTGGCCCTTTGAAATGTTGTCTGCACCTCCAGCCAACTTTCCTTGGATGACAGAACCCCGGCTGCTTTTCGCAGCTTGATATTATCTGGGTTCCTTTCTGGTTCTGATGCTCTAGGCTGAGGAGCCCAGATTGGGGTTTAGAGCACACATTTCTCAGGGGATACCTCCCACCCACTGAAATATCCCTCCAGCACTTCAGCTGCTGTTCATGGGAGCCCAGCCAGCCCTCTCAAGTCTCCTCCATACTCCTTACCAGTCAGGTGATGCTGAAGTGTTTTCTTTTGTCTGTCCATAGTTGTAAGGCTTTTCTCTAGCTAGTGTTCGGTTGGTTATTCAAGATGATTTCCCTACAGTTTAGTTGTAATTCCAGATTGGTCCTGGGAGAAGGTTAGTTAGCTTTCACTTACCCCTCTGCCATCTTGGATCTTCCAATTTTTATATCCAGGATTGCAGTTCTAACATTGCATTTACATTGTGGAAATTAGAGACTCATCAATATTTTGAATATTTGATACTAGCTTATATTGGATTAGAAAGTTGAAATCTTAAAAATACACATAGATGGAAAGAGGGATAACAGCTCGTGGGGGGAGGTTAGGGGGTGGAAGAATTGAGAAAAAAGGAAAAAGGATTGATGGGCATGGGCAACAGTGTGGTGATTGCTGGAGGAGGGGGTATAAGGAGACTAAAAGGTAATGTAAAAAAATACAATAAAGATTACATTAAAATAATAATAAAACTCCAAATAAATTGTATTACTCAATCTATATTATCATCCCAAATGCCTTTTAGTTTTATTGTAATATTTAACATGATGATGTAAAAAATTTTTCACCAAGACTCACTCAGAGAAAGCCCAAATCCCCTTAGTTTTAACCAGTACACATAATTTATTTTTTTTAATCTACATTTATGCCCTGGCTGGTGTGGCTTAGCTGATTGAGCACTGGCCTGCAAACCAAAGAATCACTGGTTCGATTCCCAGTCATGACACATGCCTGGGTTGTGGGCCTGATCCCCATTAGGAGGCACATGAGAGGCAACCGCACATTGATGTTTCTCTCCCTCTATTTCTCCCACCCTTCCCCTCTCTCTAAAAATAAGTAAATAAAATATTTTTAAAAATCTATACTATGTTTTTTCACGTGGAAAAGGTGGGTAGTACTGCTTAATGATTGTGCAAGCGTTGTGTCATATAAAGTTTAAAAAAAAGTTTTATGAAGTCATTTTAAAAACATTTACCTTACTATGAAATGTATAATTTGTCAAGCATTGTAAATATAAAATAATAATAATAGTAAGTTTCCCTAAGGCTCTTTAAGTGGTATTTACCTTTAACCAATCCCTTTAAGAGGAAAGGGTTTTTATTTGGGGTAAAAAAAAAAAAAAAAGTAACAAGGAGCAGTTATTTAAAATTCAGGTACTTGCAAAGATAGAAAATGTTAAAAGGAAATAATTCATTGAACATGCATTCTATTCTGAAAACTATTCAAGATTTTACATAAATTATTTTATTCAATCTTAACAAGTGCATTTTAAATTAGTTCCTTATTTTCATACATGGACATTGAGGCCAAGTAACTTGATGAAGATTATATGCAAATTCTTAAAATAATAAGGATTCAAATCCTGGATTCGAATCCTGGACCTTCTGATTCTTATACTGTGTGATCTTCAACCCTTGGCTATTGAAGAAAGCTCATTTATTAACATTGCATGCATATTACAATATATAACTATAATTGCACACATTAGAAACTTAACATTTTTTCTTCATATTAAAAAACATTTTTAATTGGAAGATAAACAATAGTTTAAGATGACAAAGTATCAAAGTAACACTATATTATAGAAACTTGTCTAAACCGCAGTTTTAAAATACAAGAGTATAGTTGGGAGGAAGCTGATAATAAATCACAGAGAATTAAATTACTGAAAATTTGGATAATAATTTAATTACCTACCTAATGTTCACCCTATCGTTAGTTTTCAGAAACAATTGAACACCACATTATGTAGGTGTTAATGTTTATTTTTTAAAGCCATATCTTCATTGTAAATATAGATTTTATGTAGAATGCTAATAATACATTCAGAGTGCAAGGAAACAAATTAATTAAAGAAAATGTTAACCATTCAACCGATATAAGTTAAATTATCACTTTTCACACTCAAGTTCTGGGTTAAGCATTATACTCATTGTTCTACAACTTCTCTTTCAATTCTTAAGACCCAGAGAAGATGACTTCTGCTCCTAACACTTCACTGAAACTGTTCCACTAAGGTCTCCAATTATCTAAATGCTGAATTCAAGGAACACTTACCTATTATCTTCATGATAATGAACCACTGTACAATTTGACACAATTAATCACTTCCTTTCTCCTGTAACTTTTTCCATTCATTACTTTATTATTTTTAAGACCATGTGGTTCTCTTTCTACAAGGTACTATTTTTTTCCTAATGTTTCTTAAATGCTGTATTTCCAGATATTCAATTCTTGGCTATCTTTTTCTTCAGGTTTCCCTTGGAATATTTCTCCCTGTTTATTTTTCTTATACCCAAAATTTAGCTATCATAATGTAGTCTTAATTTCCTTTTCACAATCTGGACTATATTTTGGACCACATAGAGGGCTGGCTACTAGTTATCTGTTTTTGTGTTTCACAGAATCTCAAACTCAGCTACCCCCCACAAGTGGAACTCATCATCCTCTCTTTTACATTATTTGGAATCTTGGAAACTCCATCAACCATTGTTTTTACCTCACATCATATGTGATTTGTCACCAAGACCTGTCGATTATATTACTTATCTTGAGAACTTTTGTTTACTGCTTTTTAATCCTTATTGCATTATCCCAATTCAAATCCTAAGAATACCTTATGTTGATTATTGAAACAAACTGAATTTCTTTTCTCAAATTTGACCCTTTATATATTTTATGTTTGCTTTCCGAATAGTCTTTCTCAGCTGCTACTATAATTATTTTGTACCTGCGTAGTCCAAACTCCTCACTATGGAATATAAGGTCTCAGAAATGTTGCCTTTGCCCATTCGTTCCTTATTATGAACAAATACAGTGTTAAGTATTAATCTGAACATGTTTTCATCCATCTGGAATATTTTTCCTCCATTCCTTTCATCCACCAACTTGTACTCACCCTTGACAGATGTCAAAATTCATCTGTTATATAAACCAACTTAAATCCCTCTCCTATAACATGATATACTTCTTCATTTTTGAACCAATAACCTGTTCGCCATGAACCCTTTTATCAGCAAACACAGTCAATCTAACCTATCCCTCTAGTGAGTTGAGTTTCTTGAAGAAAAAGTTTTTTTTTTTTGCAAGTACACACAGTTCTTAGCATATTATATGAGTCCCATAATGTATAACAGATGTACAAAAGTTAAAAGATGGGTAATAGACTTTGTAAATTCTCACTTTTCTAAAAATTCCATTTGTATGTCACAGCCTTCTTGATGACTCAAAGATGATCGTGGCTGAGTTACGACTGTATGTAACTTGATTTATAAGAATTGACTATAAGAGATGAAATAAAACACCGGGTAAAATATTTTTAAATCTTTAGCAACTTACCCTCAGGTTTCTTGTATGTAAAAAGTAATATTAATTTAAAAACAATTTTTGAAGACTAGATCATTTATGTAAAAATACTACATTCTTTAGCATACTGTATGCATTCACTACATTTGACTCTTTTATGTAAGAATTTCTTTCCCAAGACATTATACTCTTGCTCTTTGATTTTCCTTCATTTTCTTTTAAAAATATACAGTGATATATAAATGTGTGTGAAAGTTGCTTCATTTTGGAAAGATCATTGGTAAATTGAAGTAGTCATGGGGATGCCCCTTATTATAATTTCCGTTAGCAGGAAGGCTTTATTACTTATGACCAAAATCATTGCACCCACTATTAGGATTTGTATTGCAATTTCCATTTTAAGACATATGGGACCTACAGTAGCAAAGTACAAAATGTATTATCTTTTAATAACAACTATATTTTTGTGTGTGCTCTGCATGAACAAGCAGTAGGCCATGAAGGACAACAGTATGGTGAAAGAGTGGCAGCAAGGACATCATCGATCTACAATGGAAGCAAATGCAGTGCCTCTGGTGACAGAAATAATATGAAAGAGCTGTAGCCAAGGTAAGGGGTGACAGAAAATAAGACAGTATTTATGGCATGAGGGAATGGAATATAAATATTTTTGATGTTACGCAACATGGAGCCTATTAAATGTATTTTTATAACATGAATACACAGTCAATTAAACAGACATCTTGAGAACCCTTCCATTTTTCTTATTTTGTTCGCTATTCTGGATAGATGGTAAGATATTTTGTGGGCAAGGGTCATGGAAAACGTCTCACCCACATTTGTAATGCACTGGATCATTGAAATAGCATATGCATCCTAACTATTACTTAAGCTAATGTGACAATAGTCTTTACATGTAATTAATTGTATTTTAAAAGCTACATTTTTATTATTTAACTCTGTTAGGTAACCTTTTAAAAAGTAAAAGATCTACCTATGTTAGTCTGTCCATGAGAATGTCTGTAGCTTAATGTAATTGCAAAAATCAAAAAACACTTTACATTAATTTAATAGTTTTCAAAGTTATATTTTGTTATTTTAACACATGAGAATTTTAAGATGCTATCTTTAAATTATAGTCTTGGTAAATTTATCCTTTGATTTGATTTATTCTTTCAGAGATAAAACAAATTTGCATTTTTCTACTAATTAGTAGATGTTTACATGTTAAAAACTTAATTATAACTGAATATTGGCACTGATATACTGTACTTTACACTTTAGAAAATACAATCAACAAAACAGACTGATATCTGTAATTGACCCCATGGGTTTATGCTGTTGGTTGTGGAAATGGTAGTTTAATTTGTGCCTAAGGTAGCAATGAACAATGGATTTATCTCTTAAAAATCAAAGAAATTCATAATGGATTTAGAAACATGGCAGCTGGAGGAGAAGTAAAGTTTTGGTTCACTGAACCTTTGTATATGTTTTGGAATAATGCTACATGATAAGGTCTTTTGGATTTTTTTGAAAAATTACCACCACAAGCTTTTCAATAGTTATGGCTTATGACTGACAATGTAGTCAGAATTAGAAAACTTCCTTAAAAATAATTAGACCTCTCAGGAATGGGATCTGTGCACATTGTTTACTAGTTTCCCAATGCATCCACAACTATGTATAATCAAAACACAGATAATACAGTTTTAATTACCATAACCACCTGTCCTGGCTTCTTCTATCCTCCAGCTTTTTAATCATTTGGGACATTTTCAACTGGAAAAGACTTAATCTGCGTTCCTAAGATGACTATTTAGAAAATGATGCTGAATAGACCAATATTAAAAAACACACAAGAGAATATAGATGGGATTTTTAGTTAAATTATATGAACCTTTCCCTAATACATATTTTTTTAAAAGAAAAGATTTAAGTCATGATCCATAAAACTGATACCATATACTTCCTTGCATTATGAGAGTTCTGGACATTTATCAATATATTTCCTTAGGAAAACAGTTTTGAAAGATGTTGTTAATTTGGTTTCCTATCATTATTCAATTGCACGTCCATTGGAGGGGGAAGAGTCTACACACACTCTTCACCTGTGCATACTTTTATTTATAAGATACACATACTATACTACTTATTAATTACAGGTATTATACACAAAATCAATTTTAAAATAACATGGGTTGAAAATAAACAAAAATAAAATCCCTTATATTTTTCCCACACTAGAGCTAGATTGTCTTCTACGTGACCCACACTGTAAAACACAACATACTTACACCAAGAAGCATGAAAAAATGACGGCAATGTGTAAGTAAGCTAGACCCAAAACTGGACATTTATTGAAGGGTTAAGTGAGTAAAACATCTAAATCCTACTGTTAAATTGATACTGTATGCAATTAATATCCAATATGATATTGCTAGGTCAGGCTTTCTAACAAGAATTTCTACAAGAAAACAAGAATAAATTCATGCCAAGTGAATGAATTATTGTGTTACATGAATAGCATATGCGAGTTGAGGATTTCTGCCATTATTCAGAGAGTTACTACAGGGTTATCGAAGCTAGGTATTGGAATAAATATTTGAAAGATACACTGAAAGCAACTTCAAACAATGTGACAAGGCAATGGGCTGCTGGCAAACAATGCTACACAGTCCAGATTAACAGTCAAGGATGGGGTGGTTTTTACAAAGAATAACCCTGCACACCGGGCCACATAAAGGCATGGTGACATTTCAGAGAGCGCCAGGCTCAGTACACAGTGCCAGCTGTAATGAACCAAAGAACATTTTTTTTATACGAGTCCACTTTTGAAGCATGTTGGAAACATATCAGTTTAAAGGATTTTTTTTTTTTTTTTTCTAATCCACATCTATTCACTAGCTGCCTCTCTTTCAGTTATATTCTTTAAAAAAAAAAAAAAATAAAGATACTAAAACTTTTTTAAAAGCAGAATGTTCTTAGTTTAGGTGCCAAACATCCACCCAAGAATTTCACTGATTCTTCTTGGCAACAGCCTTTCCTGGAACCATCCCTGTCTGATTGGTAAGTCTTTTCTAAAAGGTAAAAACAGTGTACAATATCAGCCCAGAAAGTCTTGGCAGAAAGTATAAGAAAGAAATATAACCTACATCAAAGAATATCCTCACCGCTGAGAGGAAGCAATTTTAGAAAGTTGATATACTAACCCCAGCAAATTTCTTCTGGAATGTATCCCTCCATAATGGAGAGAGGACAGACCCTTTCAACTGACCTGAAATCCTTTGCCAGAAGCCACTTTCATCACTCAGTGCTATAACGGATCATCACTAAGCAGGAAAGCCAAACTGCTTTGGGAATTGCATTTTAAATCTCACATTCCCCAGCTCTTCTTTGGAGATTAATTCCATTTACCACTGAATAAATATGCATGCCCCTGTATTGAGCGTGGTTTTGGCCAGCTCTTACTAATAGGTACTACACTCCCCCTCACCCCTACTGAATACATACACCCAGAATTTATTCATCTCAAGACCTGTGCCTCTGAAGGCACAGGAGCCTTCGTAGCATTAGGTGGAACGAGAGAAATTTCAGTCTACAGAAAACTATGGCACAGGAAGGTGGTGGGCAGAATGGCACAGGTCCCTACACAGGCCATGAGGATTTTGAGGGAACCACTGGGGAACCACTGTGTGTTCACATTGTGAGTCTCTAGCACAAGGAGACACAGAGGTCCAAGGACATGGTGTGGCATAAAGTTGGAGAGAGTGCACTTGCCCCGTTTATAACAGAGCTCCTTTCTGCGGCTTAAAGAAATAGAAGTTGGGGAGCATCTAGGTGTAGCTATTGAATGGATATTAGGGTTGACCTGCCAGATAATGGCAGATATAATGTCTCAAGTGGTTTGGTTTGAGGAGGAACCCCATGAGAGCTGATGTTGACAGATGTGTTTTGGGGAAAATAAGGTCATACACATCCCTATAGATTCCTGAAACCCCCAGGAGGTCAGTTTCACAAAGGACTAAGACGGCTGTCCACACACTGCTGTCAAGCTAGGCGGCATCTGGGCTGGACAAAACTGTTTTGCTGTAATGCACATAGAAGAGGACACTTTCATATGTCATTCATGTTTTTAAATAATAGAAATTTTGAAATTTTACAAAGAGTACAGATGCAGGAGTGAAATTGATTAAAAAAAAAAAGAATTAATCATACGTTATAGAGCTTCCAAAAAGAAGCATAGTTGAAAAATATCAGGATGTCAAAAAACCATCAAAGTTCAATAAACAAAAGCTAAAATTAATTTAGTGCACATTAAACAAGAATTGTTGCCACCTTATTTAAGTTGAGCCTCAACCTAAAAAATAAAAATAGAGAAAATAAAGGTGAAGCCCACAATTCAATGTTAAGCATGAAGCTTGCTTTCATTCCTGAGAGAAATAATAGCTGGGTTGAAGCATTTGTTCTCAAAAAGAAAGTACAAAATTAATGGGAGCTCACTCTCCCTGTCGCCATTTGTTTTCCTGATTTGTAAGCAACACACCTCTGAGTATGCATTTATGAGAGTGAGCCTGGTGATGCTGGAGGAATTATTCTTGGCCCCTGATAAAAAAGAGTGACTGATAGGGTAATACAGGGTAATTACATTCTGAAAGAATGTACACTAATATTTAAAGCTCACTTCCTTTCAATATTATGTATGTATGAAATGGATCTTTATTCTCCTTCCAAGGTTCTTTTATAGTTTGGTGCCTATTACAGCAAATAGCAGAAAATAAGCAAAGTGACAACTGTCACTTACTTGAAGACACTTTTTTTCTTTAAATTCTGACGTTTTCCATCATTTCTACAATTAGCCTATGGACCTGGCTGAAAAGTCACTGTCTGTCTGCCAGGACACAATGAAAGTACAAAATAGTAACACCATTTTCTTCCTGCCAAAGTAGACAAACCTCCCAAAGGGATAATTTCTCTCTGGGGGTAAAGCCACATAAGGCTCTGAATTGGATCTGTTTTAAGAGTCTTTTGAGCCCGAATGCCAATTATGCATGAAATAGTGCAGGGACTACTATAGATGATTAAATCCCCTCTCCTTGAGGTTAGAAACAGGAGCCTTGGTACTTCCGATCCCCCTTCTGTCTGATACTCATTCTGTCTCCGTCTCTGCCTCTGCCTCTGTCTCTGCCTCTGCCTCTGTCTCTGCCTCTGTCTCTCTGTTTCCCCTCCACTCCTGCCCCACACAAACACACCTCCAAAGTTAACAGAAAACAAACTGCTGACTCTGTGAATAAAAAAAAATGAATAAATATAGATATATGACTAAAATTAAACCCTGGTAACAATTTAGAGATTAAAGAGCATGCAAAAAAGATGAAATATAAGGCAGATTTAAGTTGCTAAGCAACGTAGCATTCACATGAAATCAGATATAGCAATTTGCTTTAGAAAGACTACACGGTAAGTTTAAAGAAACAAAACCAGTTATTAGTTTGAGCTACTAAGTAATTAAAGGAAGAAGAATTAAAAGATTGAACTGAATTAACTCAGTGTTTAACATATAAGAATACAACCAATTTGTCTCAAAGGCCTGAGGGTCCAAACTGAGTATTTAATTACAAGACAAAAGATGATTGTCAATTTGACAAAGGCAAAAATAGATTAAAACATGATACTATATTTAAACCTGATCTTGTACAATGAGTTTTGACTTCATGCTAAACTCCTGTAGTATACCTGCTTACATCATGTAATAAAATGTTCATCTACTAAAATCTCCCTGCACACAGATCCCGATGCATGTATTCTTTCTGCTCGATCTAAAGCATGCCACCTCAGCAGAGATTAAAGTGCCAAATATAGCGAACATTTATCTTTTTTGTTTCTGAAAGAATGAAAATATGCATCACTGTTAAACTCTGGGAGCACGCTGGTGTTTCTGCCATCAGCTCACAGACACAGAATGCAGCGGCGCAGCCCATCTATTCCAGGGAAGGGCAATCTGCTCCCCTTAAACACCAGAGTGGAAGAGGAGCACCGTTTGTTTGTTTGAGGGGCCTCAGTTCTCCTCTAGCAACTAGCCCCTTGGCTTTTCTTCACTCAAGAGAATATTTGGAAAGGAAAACAAGAATTGCTGTCAAAAGTTTTGTCCACTTTCCGACTTTAATCTGAGTTAATGAGTCTCTATCACTTGGGTTCCAAGTAACAGAAACAGTGGAACAAGAATAGACTTGTTACAAATTAACAAGCAAGCAAAGAAGCTAACAAAGGCAAGAAACAAGTAAGTTATTGAAAGGATGTTCCAGGTAAGGAATACATAATTCTCTGATCAGCTTCTGAGCTGGAAATTTTCACTGGCTCAAATACTTCATGCAGTTAGTAATTTCAGTTTCTCAAAAACACAAAACCAAAATGTAATTTATGAAGAGGTCACATTTTCTTTGTACTCTTCAAAATCTTTGCATGAAGTATTCCTTTGTTTTCAGGCTCATTATTAGGCTCCTGAATATTCAATATTTATGTGCTCATATTTCTTGTTATTTGAGAACTCGTGGAATTGTATCCCCCATGAACTGAGAATCTTGGAATTCCACTAATTTATACTGCCTGAAGGTTCAGTCTTAATGAAATCAATCTAAGGTATTGAATGTTTGCTTTTTATTTAGTCTACAACAGGTACAGTCAGTATGGCTGGGTGAGGCCAATTTTTTTTCTCCTTCAATGTGATTGCCATCCAGCTAGGATGAGGGCCAGCAAATTTCAGAATGACACTGGGCTTCTTGATGCTGATAGTGTAGGAGAAGGTAGTTGGTTTCTTCTTTAATATCCAACTTAACTAGATGCTGGTAACAATAATGATGGAAGAAACTCTTCAACTGGCCTCTTCATTTTCTTTCAAGAGGGATAGTATTGAGACTCAGAGAGGATATACAGGTTGAGAGGAAAACAGGTAAAAGTTAAAACCTGTGTATCTATAAGTCATTTACATATTATAATATAGGCATTTGTATTTTTAATATTTGTGTATTTATATTTTAATATTTGTGTATGTTTTCTGAAAATATAGCTTTCACAAAACATACATAATATATGAGTTATTTGTGAAAAGCTGTAAGATAATTACTAGAACTATAAGAGCAGAGATGTAGATGATAAAATAGAATTAAGGTATTTAGATTTTATCCTCACTTATAATTTAAATCTAAAGAATATCATTATTTTAGAAATTAAAAAATGTACAATTTGCCAGATGTTCCCCAAATGTTCTCTTATGTCAACAATCTTACCATGTTGGGTATGCACAAATATACCCAATGCATTCATTTAAGATCCTCTCTCTCTCTCTCTCTTGCTTGCTCACTCACTGTGTATATGTTATGTTTTATCCTTTTGTAAAAAAAAAAAAAAGTATACAAAATGACAGAGGGGATAATTTTGAAAATACCTTTAAAGCCCATCTTTGATAAAAACTCCCCCACTCAAGTACACATTTATAATGTTAACAGATGGAAACGTTGTTGCATTTGTATTTGCATAGATACTCCCAGGTCATAATAGTATTTCTTCTTTAATCTCGGTGTTATAGTCATCTCTGGGGAGGTCATCAAATTATTTATTTCCATAGAAATATTTCCACTAGACTATAATTGTGCGATTTGCTGAGTGCCTACTTTATGTTAAGTATGCAACTAATTTATCCCCATGATAGTAAGCATAAAGTGTCTCAATAACTAGGCAGGGTAACACGTAGTAAGCCTCAAAGATGGATCGGGCTCAAGAAGGCGCAAATGCCATGTCTCGGCACCTAATCAGAGGCTTCTCTTGCAACGGTATTCTAATAATGTTCCCACTTGTTGGGATTGATTTAAAATGTGTGATCCTGAATCCCACATCAGACACAGAATGTTTGTACTTTGTAACAAACACACTTGATAATTCTTAAACATGGCATTATCTAGTAACAATGAAGCAAATAAAACAGAATAAGCATACTAAAGGAATAACATAAAATGGAGTTGGGAGGCCATTGCGGAAGTGGGGTCTATAACTCTCACATCTCAGTTTGGAACTATCATTACACTACTGACCTGTTGCTCAATCCAGCTCAGTGGTGAAAAACAAACATCCTGGATCAATGACTGCTAAGCCGACATGGATGAACTTTATTTCCTGCTTGTCATGGAGAACAGATCATCTGCTTTCTTCACCTTGAAAGGAATCGATCCATTTCGACAACCACCCTCCTTCATTTAGAGAATGGGCCTAACCAATCCCAAATGACCTAGCCAACATCCTTCATCTACACTGAGGACCTATGTGAGAACAGCTCTCATGGTTTTTCCCCTTATAAACCCTGCCTTTGTTTTCATCAGAGCACAATTTAGGTTGCTACCTGAATCTGTGCCCTTGATTGCAACCCCTCCTATGCTCAAATAAATGCTTTTTATTCTTATTACAGCCTAATTTATTTATTAACATTATGTATCCTCTGAGACAAATGGCTTGCACTAATAATATACAATAGGTTAGCCACACTGCCTTTGTCTTGAGCACTTAAGTTGTAGAACATGAACTGAACTATACACATGTCAAGTATGTTCTTATTTAATTTTCTCTTATCACAAGTATGCTTCACTTTACATGTAAAGACACCGCTGTGAAGGAACACGCCTAAGATATCACAATCTGGCCATCAGACTGCTCTTTTGGCTCTTCTGAACTCACAGTTAATATTTGTGAATATTGAAATTGAACTGACCTTTCAAAATTTCAAAGGAAGTTAAGTAAATGATGGGATCATTTAACTGTACTTAATACAAAGTGCTGAGAAAAGACTACAAACTGTACCAGGCCTTCATATTTTTACTTTGCCTATTTTAAGAAGCTTTCTCTCATCCTAACTTTGACCTCAAAGAACCCAACAGTTCTTTTTCAGTTATGTTTCAGATTTCATGCTACCCCAATGAGGCTAATATTAGCGCCAGTAATTACTTTTGTAACTAAAGAATAGTATGAAATTGAAAGAAAAAATAAAACAAGAAAGGCAGCTAGAAAAGAAAGGTGAAAGGAAGAAATGGAGAGTAATAAAAAGGGGGCTGTGAACCACAGTCACATCTAGACAGGAGGAGGACAATGTTCTTACAGGCAGAGACTGCAAGTGGACTTGTGTCCGAAATTAAGTAGCAAAGTTCATAGTCAGGTTCTGTCCCAAGTAATATATAAAGTAGTAAGATAAAGGAAACAGACATAAAGCCTTCTTAGTAAGGTAGAAGGGTCTACTACACAGTCAGGCTGGATGATAGATACATTTTTTTTTTTTATCTTCACCCAATGACATGTCATTGATATTTTAGAGAGAGGGGAGGGTGGGGGAAAGAAAAGGAAAGAAATATTGATGTGAGGGAGAAACATTAATTTGTTGCCTGCTGTTCACACTCTAACTGGGGATGGAACCCACAACCTAGGCACGTGCCCTGACTGGGAATTGAACCCACAACCTTTCAGTTTGTGGGATGACACCCAACCATCTGACCCACACCAGGGCTGGACAATATTCTTTTAAAGAGGCAGGGATAGAGACTCTCACCCTCCATGCTACTATAGAGGTAGAAGGCATTCTCACATATTGCTCTAACTAATCTTGGCTACAGCCAACACCACTATGACATAAAAGTGGATTGTATGTTAATAGCAGTCCTATGCTTTTATCAGAAACCTAAGAAATTCCACTGTGTGGGCGTAGTTTCCCTCACCTTCTTTGCCCCTGAGTTAAAAGAATCTCTTTAAATATTTATATTAGAAAGAATACCTGGACTAAGTAAGAGGATCTAATAGACTTTTAGCAATTATCTTTATTTCCCAATTGAGTAGACAAGTTAATTATAACCATTATACTTGCCAATAATTCAGGACCCTTACTTTTTTTCCTCCTTGCCCCTGAATGGATTGCTTATAATTATTTAAAATGTATCTTGTTTATTCACAAACATCCTTGTTAACAATGAGTTTTTTCATATGCACCTCCATTTTAAGTTCTACAGTTTATTCTCCAGGTTGTTTTAAGAAATGCAATGCATTATGCTGGATCTATCAACAGTTCTTCAGAACCACAGAAGAAAATAAAATGAAAACAGAATAGAACATAAACAATACATGATAATCAGATCTGGCATTCATTTTTTGCAGAATTTGTAAACTGGGGTTATTAATACCTGGTAATTAAAGTTAATGTAATAGATAACACATATCAGGAAAAATGGGGGTGGGAGGAGGAAAAGGGGGTAAAGGGGTCAAATACGTGGTGATAGAAGGAGCCTAGACTTTGGGTGATGAGCACACAATGAAATATACGGAAGATGCACTATAGTCATATGCTTGAAACTTTTTTAATGGTATTAACCCATGTTATCCCAATAAGTTAAATTAAAAAAATAAAAGGACTAAAAGAAATCTTGCATTTATAGTAATAATTAAACAAAGTAAATATATAAAGAATTGTGAAATCATATACTGTAACTGTTGGTTCAATTTTAATGACTCAAACTTTAAAGTACAATTATGTAAGTTGAACAGCAGCACTTGTATTATATATTTATGATATGGCTATTAAGTATACCAATATAATAAGTTAAAATAATTATAACACTGTTTCAAATGAAAAATATAAAAAAATATATACCATAACACATACTAATGATTCAGACTTAGATTAAATGAAAGTTTTATTTTTTAAATGAAAAAAGAATAGTTACAACTGTGCCTTATACACAGTAAACAAACAGAAACAGTAGTTATTTTTATTCATTCTATAACTTCAGATTTCTTAAAACAATTAATGCATGTTTTCCTGTAAACGCCTTACAGGAAAAATATTGGAAAGCTATAGAAGGCTTACTATTTGAAAGATAGAATACATAAGTATAATGACCAGAAACATCAAGTAACCAATATTAACATATTTTAATTGGGCACATATAAATAAAGATGTGATATACTCAGTGCCTCCCGGTTAGACAATCAAAGAAAATCCAGCCAATACTGGGTTTTGTAACCCTTTGGCATTCTGAGTGTGCTTAATCTACAGGTGCTTTTGATTCCTAACCAATTAGGCCTTTTTAATACAGATTTATTGTATTTGCCTTTCTCTTTTCCCCACAAACAAGCCACACATACTCAAAAATGTTTAATTGCTCTCAAAACATTTTAATAAAACCTCAAACTGTCATTCTTATATCTCACTAATTTCTCCATTACAAACTTTCCCTTTTTAAGATAATTTCTTCCTTAACATTTTATATGCTCTGGTAATTCTGTTGCCTGGTATCATAACCCCATCATGAAATAAAGGGAATATGATTAGAATGCAGAAAACAACAGAGAGATTTTATATTAACATTTTATGGAGTAGAGAAAATAGATAATGCTTGCCTTGGACATATTTCAACAAACATAACAACTTAATTTAGAGTTGAAAATTATCTACATTGACATTTAGTTATAGCTGTCTCCAAAAATTCGGAAGTGAACACTATAAATGCAAAAAGGAGCTACCTAAAATAACTAAAAATAAACTTTTAATTCCCATTCAATGAACATCTTGGGAGTAAAATCCAATCAGGAAAGTGTGAAATGTAATGTGCGGTTAGGGAATAAAACCACCTTTTAATTACTGTTGATAGCTAGAGAATGTAGTCCTCACAACTAGTTAATTTCACTTTTTTTTTTTTTTTCAAAATGTGACTTTACCACCTCAAAAGCAATAATGATAGCACATAAAAATAGAAACATATATTCCAATTTGGCTTAAATAAAAATAAAATATCACCTACATTTCTTTATCTGCAAATTTAAATTTAAAAAGCAGACTTTTCTTATCCTTTCCAAATACAAAACACTGAGAGCTATGAAGGAAAAATACATGGAGAGAACATATACTAAAAATTCTCTCAGCATGAGAGAAAAAGCTAAGACATGGCTTATTAGAAATAAAGGGAAAAAACAGCTTTTCTCACAATTGCCATGGCAAAGTTAATGTGGACTCTTTCCTTAACTGGGCAGTGAGGAAGGGCACTGAGGTCACAGCACATGTATTTAGTCCATTTCATTCTCTCTATCAAGGTAAGTCATGCAGAATGCCCATACAGCACTCGAACAATCAAATCACTTAGGAGGACCATCCCTAAAGTCAAAGGATGATATTCCACATGATCAACTTGACAAAACCTACCTGAGCTCAATTCTCAGCACAAGAATGCAGACTCCTTCTGAGGTAATTAAAAGGAGAAGCAGCTAAATATATCGCTGCAAAGCATAAATGATTGATAGGTAACATTAAAGAGAGAAACATACAGTAGAATAAAATTTATATATTTAAATTCAAAACCATTATATTGCACTAGATAATGTCACATTTTTCCATAAACACCACCACAAATGAGTATATTCAGCATGGAATGAGTATATTCAGCATGGGGCTTTAGTGGTAAATTTGTCTCTTTTGATTCTGAGTGTCCCTACATAACTTTCCCTCTCTCGGTTCTTTTGCAATAACAGCACTGAAAGAAGAAAGGATTCTTTTTCAAAGAGGCAATGTGGCCCTCTGCCCACAGCTTCCTTTGAATTGTCTCTGATGCCAATGGCATCTCTGTGACCTTGTTTCCAGGTCATCCTTTCCAATTTATGTAACTCAAGACAAAACATAGTAACTGGGACTAGGACTACTAAACCTTTTAGAAAGTGATTTTCATGTTAAATATAGCCACTTATTTATTTATTTCCCAAACAGATTACCCAAAACAAACTGTATTAAGCATAGAGGTAACCCTAGTACAGCAGTTACCAATAAAGGTCTCAGTACTGAAAGAAAGACAGGTGACATGCAAATGAATAAAACACCTAACTTTCGAGGATCTAACATGAACCAAGCAACCACGAGTCCATAACTTGTAGAGACAAATGATAAATGATATGCAGTCATTGGTATAAAGCTACTTGCTGGATCATAAAATGGAAAATGTTCTATGCTGGAGATATATAAAGACTTAATGGAGAAATAGGAAGGGAAGTAATTAACTTCCTGGTAATAATGAGCAAATAACATTAGAAAATAAACGTTTGATTTGGCTTCAGCAGCTTGAGAAGGAAAATCAGCCTGGGCTGGAGAACATGCACAGCTAACTGTGCAGACAGACTCCCAAAAGAGTAGCCTATGTTCTGGAGCAACCAGCTGTTCAACAAAGCTGAAATGGTAAAGAAAATAAAAATATGGTGAATATCTGTCATTTGCCCACCTGGATTCAACTTCCATCCTTCTCTAGCCTGTTTTATGCCCTGTAAGACTGACATACTAACTTAGTCAGCTCCCATGTCAGCTGACTGCCTGTCTGGTTAAGTCAAGGAAAAACACTGATAGGAAACCAAAGAAAGTAGAGAGATTAGGATTGTGTGTTCTTGGTATTTATTGCCCTAGCTCTATATCTCTTAGTGGCTGTGTTTATCAACCAAGAGTCACAGCCACTACCCAGTGACCCTCTGTTTTTGCCCTGGCCCAGGCAGTACAATAAACCCTCCCCTCACATTTTTAGCCCCTGGAAGGTCAAGTGACCCACTGTCACTAGTCCCTGGTACTTTACTGTCCCTCACGGTTTCCCTACATCCTGCCTACACCTCTGTGAATGGCACCATTCTAAAATTCTACTCAAATTAAACTAATTTTATTATACCATCTGTTTTTGGTGTAACCCAGGCTGATACACAAAATTAAAAGAGATTTAGACTTTTTGAGTGGAAATGTCATATGGAGTAACAGAAAGACTTTCAGAGAAGAGACATTAACTGACAAACCAAGATTATGGAGGAGTCAGCAAGCCAGGATTAAAGACAGGAGAGGTGTGGGCTATAAATGGAGTTCTCTTCTGAGAATGGAGAAATACATGGTCTGTCCAGAAAGCTGCCAGCCATATAATATGAAAAATAGAGACATTTATTGAAGAAGATACAAGACACAAGACATACTGAACATAGAACAATTGACACCTCAGTCCACTTCAAAGTAGACACCTTGGGACTTCACGCAGTTCTCCCAATCACCATCAGATGCCTCGTCACATTTTCCTGAATCTCACTGACAGTCTGAAATCTTTTCCCTTTCAAAGGTGACTTTAGTTTTGGGAAAAGCCAGAATTCACAGGGCGCCAAATCTAGGCTGTAGGCAGGGCTGGGTCACCTGGGTGATTTAATGTTTTGCCAAAAAACTCTGCATAAAACATCATGCATGAGTGGGTGCATTGTCATGATGAAGCTCCAGTCACCAGCTGCCCATAGCTGCAGCCTTCTGAATCATCCGGATAGTTTCATGGAGGAATGTTCAAGCTTAATGCAAAGTCTGATGCAGATTCATTGCTCCACTGCTCAGTCATTCTGAATGAGACAGCCACACAGTACACATGTTCACTCAATGGAGTCTACCACCCCCACTGACTAGTACAATGAAATCTTCATTGTTCACGCATATAATGTTCATTCTCTTTGCCTGCCAGGTTATATCAATGTTACACAATCTGTTCTCATTCTAGTAACAATGGTTAGACTTTTTCCAGGCAGATCTCATATATATATATTCTATACAGGGTGGGGCAAAAATAGGTTTACAGTTGTTCATATGGAAAATAACAATAATTAATAAACAATAATATTGTAAAAGAATCAATTCTGTTTTGCATGCTAACAACTGTAAACCTACTTTTGCCCCACTCTATATGCATATAATGGAGGGTCACAAGAAGTCAAGTAAGATCATGTTTGAAAAGTTTTATTTGTTCTGTTATGTAGATGGCATGGTAATTCCTTACATACTGAGGGAGCAGATAATAGGCTCTGAAGTTAAAAGGAATGAGAATGACTTTGATTAGGATTGAGAAAGGGAATCGATCAATGACAATGATAAAGATTAATAATGAGCTGAGGTAGTAAATTACCCATAAGTAATATGGGGCTTTGGGTGGAGCCTGGCCATCTTCTCTAGCAGTGTCTCACGTGTGAAGTTAGGGCCCATCTATTGGGATCGGCTAAAGGATGAGAACCAGAGAGCAAAGAAAAGGAAAGCCCAGATGAGAGCAATTGAGTTGTTTTACCATGTGATTCTGGTTACATTAAAAAAGAAATTTAAAGTTGAATGACTAAGATATGAGGAAGCAGTTAATGGTCTAAGTTTTTTTTTTTAATTCCTTTTTTTTTTAATTAATTTTATTTATTTTTAGAGATAGGGGAAGGGAGGGAGAAAGAGGGGGAGAGAAACAGCAATGTATGGTTGCATCTCACATGGCCCTCACTGGGGACCTGGCCCGCAACCCAGGCATGTGCCCTGACTGGGAATCGAACTGGGACCCTTTGGTTCCCAGCCCACGCTCAATTCACTGAGCTACACCAGCCAGGGCAATGGCTTAAGTTTTAAGAGGTGAAATAAGGTAGAGAGAAGTAGTCAGAGAGTGGATCTTGGAATTTAAGATATAACATTTTGTAAAACATTATAGCCCTGGGAAGGATACTTTCTTGGGACCAAACGAGTGGGTTACTGAAGTAGACTGGGGCAGAGAAGTGACAACCAAACCAATCTGTGAAAGTTAAGAATTTGACATCTGCAGAAGATTGAAATACTTCAGCTGAGCTCAGTTTTGAATTTAGAAGGATTAGAGTAAGGAGATGAATAAGTGCTATTAGAACATCAGCTCAGCCACCTATGTAAAATGCTAAGTGTGAAGACATATGGGAAATGTCCTGTTGAAAGTCTTGGGTGAGAGAGAACAAGTATCACTAGTCAAATTAAGGTGAGGATTCAGTCTGATGCCAATGGATGGTTTTCAGAGAGCAGTGTACCAGCAGTATGAAGGGAGATGAACAGGTTTACAGTAGAACGGAAGAGTGAGGCTTGAATTGAATAAGAATGACAATTCTGAAGATAAAAGCCCACTAAACTTGAGCACTGCATGAATATTCCACTTCAAGATCATGGGGTGAGGAATCCACTCTGCGCTATACTATCAGAATCTCTCTACAGAGTGCTTGTGACCACTGCTGGTGCCTTCAAGATCCCTACTGTCCAAGATACACCCTTTCTTGCTTTGTGACATTCAGCAAAGTAAATCAACTGAGACAAAACAATTAGCATCCACTTTTATGAAGTGGGCTTCATTTATGAGACAGAGCCTCAAGAAAGAGACCTTCATCCCACCTCAAGAAATTACCATGAGACTCTAGAAAAAAATCAGCATCTTAGTGACACTTAACATTTTATTTGGATTGATGAAATGCCAGGCATAATGAATGATTCAGCTAATTAATGACCATGATACCTAAATAAACTGTGGTGAATTTTTTGCCATTATATGTACAGAACACCAGTAAAATGACAAACCTTTCAATACCAAATTAAATTAAAACCAAAAAAGCAAAAGCACAATTTATTCTTCCAAATATTAAAAAGACACTTTTAAGATAATCACATTTCTTCATACAGAAATAGAATTCTAGAGCATAACTCTACTTAATAACTACAGCTAATAAGGGGCCAAGTTTTAGTCTAAAGTCTGTCAGTGAGAAAGAAAATAAATGCTATAAAAAGTATTGAAACCTACTTAAATTACTATAATTCAATAAAACTCAATGAGAATAAATTTGAATATCCAATGAATAAGCTATACATTTTCTAGGAATGTGGATAACAATTTTGATTTTTTTTAAAGTTTAGATGACAAATTTATGACAGTCTTGTTGTGGAAATTAGTGACAGAAGAATCATTTGACCCTGCTTCCTGATTCCATGTTTTTACTGTTAGAAATATTCAGACTTGTCTAACAGAAAGATGGGATTCTTACTTCTTACATAGCCAAGTATATCCATCTCATGTACACTGACACCAAGTATTGCCCGATTTCTGTTCTCTTCCTTAAATATACTGAAATATATTTGCTTATTCTACATTTTTGATGTATTGTCTTTTATTTCTCTTCTATTTCTTTTATCTCCAGCCCTTATAATAACTTTCACACTTATAACCTTGTTAGCCAGATACAACCGTTCATTCATTCATTGGAATGTTGAATGTGATCATTCATAATACTTTTTGCTTATTACCTCAGCCAGGCATATTTTTAATTTTATGGTTTATTATACATTTAAAAAGAACCCCAAAATCAAGTTTACAGAGATCTTAAAGTCAGATAAATTTGTATTTAAAGGTATCTTGTATTTAATAATCTGAATGCTACAGAGTATTAAATGAAAAATTTATGTAAAGAACTAACATAGTGGCTCTCATATACCAGGAATTCAAGAAATATTTGGGTTTTTTTTCATCTGTCTCTTTTTAAAAATTGTATTATTTAATAAAGCAACAGCAACATAATTAGAAAGGAAACAAGAAAGGATTCTGGATGTTCATATTTAAAAAGAGCATTTTTAAATGTAACTATAGGGAACTAATTTTAAAATACAGATTGTTGGTAAAGTTAAGACTCGTTTGGGCAAATATGTCAGCAGACCTGGACTCAAAACCTCTTTGCTACTAATATACTGCGTAATCATGGGAAATATAATTAATCTCACTGATTTGATGTCTACAATACACCTAACCCAAAAGTTTAATTAGACAACACAGTAAAATATTTAATGTAAGGCTCTTTATATAATGTCTAGCTTAAGGTGAGTGATCTGAAAACATTTGACTTTATTATTCTGACATTATGATTTTGAAATTCAAATAAGTGATTTTGTAAAGAATATTTTTATCATTAAAAACTTTAGAAATACTAAAGATAAAATGTACTCTGAAATACAGAAAAACATAAGTATAAACCTGATTTTTAAAATACAATTGCATATTTGTAGCATAAAAATTTACTCAAATGAAACTTCTTAGTTTTTCCACCTACTTACCTAGAGATTTTTTAAAGAGCTAAGAAGAGTATCCTAAAAACATCACATGAATAAATATCAAGAACACCAAGCAAAAAAAGATAAAACTAAGAGAATGATATCCTGCAAAAAGCTGATGCCTAAATTTCCTTCATCTCTCATTGCCATAAATTAGGTAGTAGCATAAAGTAGTTGCTTACAAGAAATTTATTACATAGTTTTCATACTAGCATCTTTAAAATAAAGCCAAGTATCTCCATTTTCGAAAAAGCATATTAACGAAGAACATGTAGTTGTACTCCTATCATTTCAACTTCACATTAAAAAAAAAAAAAAGAAAAAAAGAAATGCTCTCTAAAAGGCATTGCCAGCTGTGACAATAAGGAACTTGTTGCTCAGATGCCCCTAGGCAACTCCTCTATTCAATTAAGTATGTTTTCAAGAACTGCTGCAATTTTTGGTACATTGCCTTTTGGGGTACACACAGAAGATATGCTTCATCAATGCATTTTGTTTTCAGTTTCTCTTAAAATTCAATTTAGTGTAATAAATCATGAGTATTGGAGTACATACACAAAGGGAAAATTGTAATAATTTGGAGAAAATACAAAACTAAAAGGAGAATTAATCCCAATGTTTCATAATCTATCAAGTTAAACAGCAAATAATTAGAAATGCTTTATTCAGCTTTATTAGAAATATTTTGAATCAAACTGAAAACTCTGCAATTATTTACATATAAATATATTTGCAAAATATTGTATTTTTTTTACCAGAATAATCATTATTCTGCCAGTTTCATTTAGCAACTGGCTTACAATTAGACTAAGTAACCAACATATTCTTATAAAGGAGACAACATGGGAAACAAAACTATTTTTGGAAATCTAAAAATTCATAAAGAAGTATTAATTTGCTATGAAAACTTACACTTGACAATAATGTAAATTTTCTGATAAAATGTTTATTCTAAACTTATTTTTACAAGTCTGAGACAATAAAGTTCTTGAGCTTTGCTTTTGAATAATGTATTAGCAAGTTGAGAAAAAGGTAAATGAGGCTGAGAGCCAGAAATCATTAATATCTCTGAGGAAGTCACTACACTCTTGTGGACCTAATTTTTCTCATCCATTAAGAAAAGTTTAGATCAATGATCCAAAAGCTCTCTGATGTCTCTGGAATCCACAAGTAATGCATTTTACAAAAGAAGATATAGTAAAAATCATTAAGAAACAGTAACTTTGACCCAGCAATTCCACTGCTGGGGTTATACCCTAAGAATTCTGAAATGCCAATTCAAGAGAACCTATGCACCCCAATGTTCATAGAAGCACAATTTACAGTAGCCAAGTGCTGGAAGCAACCTAAGCGCCCATCAGTAAATGAGTGGATAAAAAGACT
Organism: Micronycteris hirsuta; assembly: GCA_004026765.1. Classification (NCBI taxonomy): domain Eukaryota; kingdom Metazoa; phylum Chordata; class Mammalia; order Chiroptera; family Phyllostomidae; genus Micronycteris; species Micronycteris hirsuta. The sequence continues at coordinate 116,549 of PVJI01002649.1, read as the reverse complement.
ATGGTACATTTACATGATGGAATACTATGCAGCAGAAAGAAAGAAGGAGTGCCTACCACTCACAACATTGATGGAACTGGAAAACATTATGCTAAGTGAAGTAATCCAGGCAATGAAAGACAAATACCATATCATCTCACCTATAAGTGGAACCTAATCAACAAAACAAACAAGCAAGCAAAATATAACCAGAGACATTGAAATTAAGAACAGACTGACAATAACTAGAGGGGAGGACGCAAGAGGGATAATGGAGAAAATAGGGAAGGGTCATCAAGGAACATGTATAAAGGACACATGGAAAAAGCCAAAGGGGATAGGACTGAGGGTGGGAGGCAGAGGTGGGTGGGGCGGGGGGAGTGGAGGGGGAAAAATGGAGACAACTGTACTTGAAAAACAATAAAAAAAAAAAGAAAAGCAAACAGTGACTGTTTAATACTACTCCATCTCACCATTTAAGCAAACCTAAGAGAAATAACCTGCAAGGATTATTCCACAGTGATATTTGAGTACTAGGGGAGCTGACATGTGTAAGAATGCTTTATAAACTCAAATATACTACAACAACTTACGTATTAATCTAGTATTTAATGTTTATGAACTTTTATAGTCAAGCAGGAGAGGACATACAAGTTGTCAAAGATCAGGGCAAAATCTATCAAGGCCAAATCGTTAGGATGATGTAATATATCTTATTATCAGCTATATTTTGTTAGACAAGAATAATATTTTCTAAAGTTTATTCATGGAAAAAAGAACAAATTACCCCAGAGAGTAAAGAACATGACATCTTTGAACTTGCACTAAATAATAGTTAAAGTGTGCACCCAAACTTTCTATGATTTTGACATTTGAATCAAGTTTCTTGACTATGACTACTTCCACTTTGCCTCAGTTAATCTGACAAGAACCTTAACAATACAGCCAGAAGTTATAGTTCAATAACGTAAACCAAAAAGAACAACTTACTCAACTGGAACATGAAAAAAAAACTGTTTCACTTAAACAAAAATTACGTCATGGTTTTACAGATCACTGAATTTCTGTACTTTGAAAATAAGGAACTGAATACAAAAAAGTTGAGTATTTTTTTTAGTCTCAACTGACAAAGAGTTAGTTTTAATTAGCTATAGTAAAATGTGGCTTAAATACTGTTGTTTTTATGTTGAATGACATCTATACAGTTTTACTTAATGAAACAAATGAATAAGAAAATTTCTGCCCGGCTGGTGTAGCTCAGTGGATTGAGCGTGGGCTGGGAACCAGAGGGTCCCAGTTCAATTGCCAGTCGGAGCACATGCCTGGGTTGCGGGCCAGGTCCCCAATGAGGGCCATGTGAGAAGCAACCATACATTACTCTTTCTCCCTCCCTTCTCCTCTCTCTGAAAATAAATAAATAAAATCTTAAAAAAAATGCACAGAGTATTCATATGTGTATTTTATTTAGAAGGGATTCCTGCTTATTCTATGTTAAAACAATCTATACAAATTTTATTCTAATTGTTTAAAGCTAATAGTTATGCATGAATAGTAAGGGAAATATTATATTCTCAGTTTGAATATACTGGCAGTTGTATTTATAAAAATACGTGTGTGCATGAGTGTGTATAGAAGAATTGTTGGGAATATATTAAAATGTCAATAGTAAAAAAGAAAAATATATTCCATTTCAAGTAAAGGGAGAGAGGCTGAGGCCATTTTCCTCTAAACTGAGGAAAGAATCCAATCTGTACAACTAGTAATAAACCTACTGGGACAACTGACAGGGCAGGAGGAGAAAAACATGAAATTGGTGCAAGTTACACAACCCTGTTTCAGGAAGAGAACAATCTATACAACCGCATGTTAGGAAGAGAAGAAAGAAAAAAAAAAAGAAAAGCCTGAGAAATCACAAATAAAAAGTATGTTTGATAAGATAGAAGATATATTAAAAGAAAAAACATGCCCACAACCCAATCCTACTGCACAACAACAAAAAACCCAACAGCAATAACAAAAAACTAACTAAAATTGTAGATATGTCTCTTTCTAGAACCTAATCTGAATTCACTTCAAAAATCAAACAGTTCTGCAATTCTCTTCCACACTAATGGCACTTAAAGCTTTTTTTTTTTTTTTTTTTAACTAGGAATATTCACTTTGCTTATGCTCTGAATTAATCTGAAAATATTTCAGCAATTGAAAATTTTAATCATAACTGCAAATATGATTTCTATAGCAGATGTTTCAAACAATTGGGAACTCAAATAGGGTCTATAGAATATGATGAAATAAGAAGAGATGCTAATGTAACACTTCAGGAGTCTTAATGAATGCATAGTATTTATAATTAACATAAAAGTAGATGAAGTGCATTATTTTCTTTGCATACACATTTTTTCTAATTTATTGAGTTGTTATTTAATGTAGACACAAGTGAATATATATCAATGAATAAGACATGCTATCTACCTTAAGAGGGTTCAAAGAACAGTGAGACAAAGGACATTGGTAAATTTTAATGCTGTGTGGCATGAGTTATAATTGTGGCACATACAACATGTAACGGTAGAACACAGAGTGATTTGGAGGCTTTTCTTGTGGAAAGGGAAAACATTTTAGGCAAAGGATCTAGTAAAGATGACAAGTAAAAGCAATTTATGGTAGAGTTTAAGAATTAAATAACTAACAACTGAAATATTTCTCTGGGAGAGCAGAATCTCCACGGTCACTCTTGAATCAAGAACACGGGGAAAATAAGAAGGACTCAAAGAGAATCATTCCCCACGCTGCTGCTTCATAAATAAAGATCGTTCTGTCACTCTACGTCCTGAAGTTACAAGGAAAAAGTGTACCCAAGCTGCAGGTATAAACCTAAATCATCAGGGTAAAATGTGATAAAGAACATTTGCATATGATCATTTGGGAAACTGGGTCTTCTCAAGGGAATTACTATGAACAAATTGAGAAGGTGAAGGTGCCACTCTGGTGCTGGTCCTAATGCTCTTATGCCAGGCTGCCCCCTTCTCTGTCCAAAAATTTCTACATGCTCCTGGTTCTTAAGCCATTTTGTTCTTCATGGCATGTTGTTCCTTCTGTTAGTTCAGCGACATTGACAGAAACACAGTTTTTAGAGGAACAAACCATGTGCACGTTTGGATGCATTGGCGTCTGTGTAGGAAGACACGGTGTGAGAGATGGGTGTGTTATGCCTCTGTTGGAGCAACATAATTCCATTAGCAATTTCCAAACCGAGGTCTGTGAGATCATGATAGGTGCTTCACGAACATAACACATGCCAATGCTGGCACTATTTTTCTATATAGTTTAAGTATGAAAAGGGAACAAATAATCTAGGTGTATTTTTATAGCTAGGATTATGCCATAATGTTTATACCTTTCAGAAATGGTTCTTATCCTTGATAAATACCAAGATGTGGTCTGCAGAATCACCTAATACACTAATTTGTTACTTTTGTTCATTGATGTATCAGAAGCATTCACCAACTGGACAATGCATATTGAAAATGAAAAGCAGGAGGATCCTGTACTTTTCAAATTGTAATAAAAATTTAAAAAAAAACAAAACTTTGGATGATTTTATTGTGAAGATGATTAAGCAGATTTGTTCCTAAAGGGAAAAAAAGCCATATAAAGTGAATCCCTGAATTTGAGGAGTACCAAAAATGTGCAATTCTAATTTTCTCCTGTTACAAAATAACTATAGAAAATAACATTTATACTATGTTGCAATGATGACAAATTGCATTTGAATAGATTATATACATATTTCAAATATATGTATATACACATGATGCTGTATCTGATTTACCTTCATACCTAATATTTAGCTGATCTGTGAGACATAGAATAGTGTTCTCATTTTAAACTTACTATACCCGAAATGTAAAATGAAAAACTGTTTCTCTTTATCACTACTTTATACTCTTTAATCAGATGTTACGTTTCATTTTCATTCACTTGTAAAGTGAATCATGGATAAAATGAAATTGTTTATTATAGCTATGAATGTATACGTAACACCATTTTTACTTCGAATTTGATGTGTTCACCATACCTCATGATTTATCACTGATATTGAGTACCTACCTTAATTTTTATATTGTTCCATGATCAGTGAGTTTGAAAAACTCTGATCTAAGCAGCCAAAGCATTTTTTTTATTTAATCCTGTATAGCAAGTGCCAGTAAAAATACTTAACTTCATTAAAGAGCTATCCCGATGGCACCCCTTCCGACACTTTCGCATGAATGCAAAATGTTTCCCACTGAATCCTAAGTAGTGTCTTGTCTTATTGCCATAACAATCTTGATGTTTTAAAATTTAAATTAGTTTAGGATTAGTCCTAGACATATCAGTTTTTACTTTATAATAAACCTTATTCCAATCCATTATTAAGAAAAAAAAAACTGTCCCAGGAAATAAATTGTATTCCAAAGCTCAGTGGTTAATCAACCATGGTGTTTCTATGTGGGAGATGATTACATTTGTATACACTTAAAATAGCATTCTTAGGATCTGATGCCATTTTAAATGTGTGTATGTGTGTGTGTGTGTGTGTGTATTATCAGCTGAGATTAGTGACCTGAAGAAAAGAATTTGGCATTTGCAGCTCTTTTAAAATATTGCCCACCTCTTACTAGAGCATGATTTTGGACTGGCCAGTTAACCCCTCTGAACCTCAAGTTCCATAAATGTAAATGGAGTATTTCATATACTTCATAGGGCTGTTCTCCTAGTGATAACATGTAATTTTCTTGGCACATTTTAGGCTATCAGTAAATGAAGATTATGGTAACAGTGGCTTCTCTGATTATATTCTGGGCTAGTTACAGGTTTAAACTGCAATGTCTAGGTAGATATATTATCTTGGAGTTCTTATTGCTCTTCTTGTAAAACATATACTCATAAAGCTTCTCATTCAAGTCTGTGGAATGGATGGTTGACAATGCTAGAGTAGCCAACTGTGTTGGTTTGCTAGGGATTAAAATAATTTCCAGGATGCAGAGCTTTCAGTGCTAAAACTGGTAAAGTTTTGGAGTATCAGATTTGTTGGTCACTCTATAATGGCTACCTAAGTTTCATTCCTCTTGTTCTTACAATGGGTTGGCCAAAAAGTTTGCTTGGCTGTTTTCTGTAGAATGGCTCTAATAGGGCGTAGTTGTCATTAACTTCTATTGAAACAATTTTATTAGATTGTATTATGACAGTTGTCATATCAGCATGCATTGAAGAAATACGAAAATCGGTGAATTTTTGTGTAGCCATTTTAATAGTGAAAGTTGAAGAAAATACACTGCAACATTTTTGTCATATTATGCTTTATTATTTCAAGAAAGGTAAAAATGCAACTGAAATGCAAAAAAAAAAAAAGGATTTGTGCAGTGTATGGAGAAGGTGCTGTGACTGAGTGGATCAAATGCGTCAGAAGTGGGCTGCAAAGTTTCATGCTGGAGATTTCTTCTTGCTGGACGATGCTCTACTGTTGGGTAGACCAGTTGAAGTTGACAGCGATCAAATTGAGACATTAATGGAGAACAATCAACATTATACCATGCAAGAAATAGTTGACATACTCAAAATGTCCAACTCAATAAAGTTGTTGGTGAAAATGAAAAATGTGTCTTCTATTTTTAAAGGAAAAAAAAAAAAAAACACATGGACTTTTGGCCAACCAAATATATTTTAGCCAAAAACAATACCTCCTAGTCCCTGTATCTAAGACCAAATGACTAGCTTTAGCCAGTGAAATGATGCATACACTTCTGAACCAGGTATTAAATAACTGAAGTACAAATGTAACTTCCCAGAATTTGTTTCTTCTTATTGCTGCAAGATGGCAAAATCATGCTGATCCTAAAACCACAGGTCACTAAAAAGCATGAAGATAGTCTGGGGTCCTGAATCACTATGTGGAAGATTTCCTAAATCTCATCAAACTGAAGAGAGTAAGCAATTAATTTTTTTGTGTTAAATCATTTTGTTTTTTTAAAGATTTTATTTATTTTAGACAGAGGTGAAGGGAGGGAGAAAGAGGGAGAGAGCATCAACGTGTGGCTGCCCCTCACGTGCCCCCTACAAGGGACCCAACCTGGCCTGCAACCCAACCACGTGCCCTGATTGGGAATCAGACTGGCAACCCTTTGGTTCTCAGGCCGGCACTCAATCCACTGAGCCACACCAGCCAGGGCTTAAATTATTGTTATTTTGGAGTTATTTGTTACATCAGTTAGTGTATTGCAATTCTAATACCTTATTTTTATTATTTTTTTTATTTTTATGGTTATTTATTGGGGTAACATTGGTTAATAAAATGATGTAGAACATTTTTTAGGATTTTTTAAAAATATTTTATTTATTTATTTTTTAGAGAAGGGAGGGAGAAAGAGAGGGAGACAACTATTAACATGTGGTTGCCTCTCGCACGCCCCCTACTGGGGACCTGGCCCACAACCCAGGCATGTGCCCTGACTGGGAATCAAACTGGTGACCTTTTGATTTCACAGGCTAGTACTCAACAACTGAGCCACACCAGCCAGGACAGGATTCTGATATAAAATTCTACAACACATCATCTGTATATTGTATTGTGTGTTTACTACTCCAAGTCAAATCTCCTTCCATCACCATTTATTCCCCTTTAAAAGAACTTCTTTTTAAATAATACCAGAAGTGAATGTGATTTGTCAATTGTTCCTGACATACGAGATGGCGCACATGGCAGCTACAAACCAGCCATTCTTTTATTGACAATATGTTGTTCTAAGAAGTTCCCCTAGCAACTTCAAAGTAACCATGGGCTTGTTTACTGCTTTCAACAGCTTTATTGGGCAAGCACTATCATTTCTTCCATTTTCGAGGATTAAAATAGGATTTAAGAGTCATGACTTATTTTCTTCCGATTTACTTCTGATACCAAAGTCCACGTTCTTCCATGAAACTGCCTCTTTGACTATATTTAAATACATGCACACACATGAACACACACACACTGCAAGGCAATAACTATAATTTGAATGTGTATATGTTCTTTTCAAGTAAAGATATCTATTGCTGTCTGACTAGAAGACTGTCAGGAATTGCAAAAACTAACAGAGGTTCTGATAAGTCTATTATGTACTCAAATATGGCCATTCTGGGAACATGCACTGACCACACATTAAGCAGCACTGTTAAAAGGTATTTTGTTTTGTTTTGATTTTGTTTTGATAGTCTTCTATCTTTCAACAATATTTAACCCAGGCAATAGTAACAAAATAAAAGCCTCATGTTAAATAACCCAAAAATTATTTTCCTCCATGTCATGGAAACAAGATTGAAACTTAAACACAACGACATTGTGTTTGACATTAAGAGTTTACGGAGATTTATTTACATTCCTCACTTTTTAAAAAAATTAGCTATAGCAGCAATAATAGATTTTAAAGTCCAGAAAGGTGAGAAAAGCTATCCAAAAATTCAGTTGGCGGGATTTTGTTGAACTGTAGGGAGAAATATGTAAAATTAAATCTAGAGTTTAAAGTAATATTTAACAAAATTACATCAGGATAATAATTTTTCCTACAGCTGGAATGAGAATTTAAATGGGGAAACATGTATTTTTGCATGATGATAAAAGTGAGAAACAACATTTCAATATATTGCTAGGTCAAATCACAGTTTCAGCTTCATACCAAAGTAACTTGCATTGGGAATATTTTCAAATATTCTACTCTTCCTCCAACACTTAATCTGTTTTTAATCTCAAGAGAAATGCAAAGTAATTTCAAGTTTAATATGCCCCTATAATACCATATTCTCTCTTCCTTTCACTTATACTTCTTGAAAAATAATCATATTTCCAGGAATTCCATTTATTTACTCTTTACTTACTTAAACCCATATAGGCTACCCTTCCATTACTTCTTACCCCCTGCTTTCAAATAATTAGCTATTGTGTCTTTGTCATCTACTTTCTAAAATTCTCTGTAGCATCTCAAATTGCTGATTGCCTGCTCCTTCAAGTGCTTTGCACCTTAGGTGTACCATAAAGAGCCCATTTCTCCAAGTGCTCCATCTCACCTTTGGCGGGTGTCTGTAGGCCCACCACCCTCATGACATAAAGAATTCTTGAGGTTGCTGTTTCACTCAGGTAGATTACTTCCACTCCTACTTGTCTTCATTTTACCTCATTCAACACTGTGGTCTTCGACTCAAGCTGTAAGTTTTTCATGAAATACAGATTGACAGGTATTACCTGTGTTAAAAGTGCAAAGCAGTGTGTGTGTGTTGAATCCTACCTCTCGGGCTAAAATTCAAACTCAAAGTTATTGTACAACCCCATAAACTATCTTCTCTCCTCATTCCCTTTTCTTTTGATTGTCCCAATTATTCGGAATTGCTTGGATTTTTTTTCTTTGTTTATTTTTACAAACGTTTATTCATATAATTAGTGTTTCCACAGGTTTCTCATTTCAGCTTCCTTCTCCCTATTCTCACTGTGAACGCTCAAGGTTAGGCCCTCATTGTACTGTGCTTATAGTGTAAGAATAAATATGCTCTACTTAACAGTTAGTTATATCCCCAGGGACTTGTCTCTTTGCCTAATGAATTTTCTCACACCTTTTTCTATTATAATTCATTCAGATATATGTTCTTATATTAATCTAAGCACAAAACAGCTCCTGTCTCTTTTGCTCAAAATGGAGTTCCATTTATCCTAAATTAAGCAGTCACTCCTCAAATGAGCATTTAAGAGCATTCTTGGTACTCCTCAGAGATGCTTTTATAACCATATCACAACTACCCATTAAGCTTCAGCCAAGGCGGGCGAGTGTACATTCCCCAAATATGCTGCCGACCATCCCGCTCCTGCCGGTTCCACCGTTTCCACTTGGGAATTCCATGCCAGCTCAGCCCTTTGGAAACCTTAACCATCCTTTTAAGACCTAGCTGAAAGGAGCTTTACTTCATAAAATGATTTCTCTCTCTTGTCAAAGCATATTAGATAATCTTCCCTGAACCCACAAAACACTTTTACTTCCCTTGATGCTTATCTTAGCTCAGTCAAATAATAAAATCTTCTGTGAATGTCCTTTGCTCGGAGATGATTCAAGGTTTCTTGTGGGCAGGCATTAAAATAATCATCTCTGTGTTCAACAAGTTCTGAGCATAATATCTTATACATAACACTCACTCAAAAAAATATTCATTTATACAGAAAAACATTCATTGTAAGGTATTACTTTTAGAGGCAATTAAAATGCCAGTGTTTGTGGTGGGGTGATTGGTATGCAGTAAAACTTAAGTGGAACTAGGTAATCATGAGGGAAGTTCCTTCTGAGAAGTAAGTATAAACACAAAAGTAAGTTTAAGTTTGTGTTTAAAGAAGTTTTTAGCTAGTGAAATTGCATACATTAAATTATAATTCATTACATTAGTTTTCAACAGCTCCATGGATTTCCAATGCACAGTGCAACGACAGAAACTACTCACCTTTTTCTTTCTGGTTTAAGATAATATATAGCTACATAAAACTGCATATCGTTCTCTCTATATATTCATATATGTCTATGTTGCAGAAAAATGTAATGCCCTGCTAACATGCTGACTGTTTGGTTTTTCAAAAGCAAAGTATTATATTTTCAAACTGTAAAACTTCCTTTATGAATTATATTAGATGATGATTTTGTGTTTCTAAGAAATAAACATGAGAACTAGAACAGGCTAGGCAGGCTCCAAAGTGACTCCCAGTGCTTCCTACCTCCTGGTGTTCATGCCTTTATATAGCCTTTCCTAACGGTACTAGAGTTGCTCTGTGTGACCAATAGCATACAGCAGAGGTGATGCTATGTCATTTCCTAAGTTACAAAAGATGATGGCTTCCATCTTAGACACTGTCCATCTTAGACTTCTCTCTGTCGCTCTCATTCTGGGAGAAGCAAGTTCCTACTTGTAAGCAGTCTTGGGCACAAGCTTCATGGCTAGCAATTTAAACTTCTGGCCAAAAGCCAGTGAGGAACTGAGGCCCATGACAAACTGAAACCTGCCATCATCATCCAAGTGAATAAGCTTGGAAGCACTGCTGGAGCCTTGAGATAACTGTATCCTCTGTAACCTTGTGAGAGACTGATCCACAGCCAGCCAGTAATCCAGCACCCACCACGCCAACCCTCGGAAGCTGAGTGAGACAATAAAGGGACTGTTTTAAGCTGCTACATTTTGGGATACTTAGTTATGTAACTGTACAATATACAGATAAACAGAAGCGTTTCAATTAAAGCTCATGTATAATAAAATTAATAATGCAATCTTTAAAAAGTTTTATTGACTACAGTAATGAAATATCCTGAGAATGTTTATTTTATAAGAATTTAGATTCTATTTAGTAAAAGCAATTACAACCCCTTAGTTCTAAAGATTCAACTTCTTGGGTCTCATACAACCATAACAACGGCGGGTTATTTTACTTTTCTTTTTAAGTGATGTGTTTTGAGGATCTGGTTCTATTTGCACTAGTGGTTCTCAAAATAAGGATTCCAGGTAAGTTTCAATGTCTAGGTGAAGATCAGAAGAAAATAATTTTCAACAGCAGTTTGGGCATAGCAGGAAAGTGCCACAGGTCATACAAAAAAATAAAATAGAGTATTTTTCCCAGATACTCTTCTTGTGTTTGCCTGAACCCAGTTTTTTAAATTTGCTACAGGCCAAAGACACACTGTAGGTTTTTCTTCTCCATGATTCTATCAATCTTATTATGTATTTTCCAGTTCTGTTTCAGGAATTCTGGGTGGGTTAGACCATACAGTGCAAAAAAAAAGGTGATTTATTAATATACTTTATATATAACCAATATCATTATATATTCATCATTATGCCAAGGCTTAGCCTTTAAAAGATAGCTTAGAAGCTTAAAAATCAACTTTAATTTAATTTCAATATCGACTTTCTTGGATATCTCCAAAATATTCCAGCTAGGAAACCAATGGAAAACAGAACAAATGTACAATATACATCAAAGAAATAAATCTTGGTATTTTTTTTGTCCTTCAGCAATGCTGATAATTGGCTCCATCAATCTAAATGATATTATGACACTATAATTTTATTAACAAGGTCAATATTAGATGATTTATAATATGTATAGTATAGGAATAAATTTTAACTGAATTCATTTATTTTTTTAAATATATAATAACTACATTAGAAGAAAGCTGAACTTTTTTATTGTTTTTATACTTTATATAAATACATATAAACATTCAAGTGGTTGCATATTTTACTACTGAAAGTAAAAACTAAGTAAACTAAATATTATAGAATGTATCATGTTATCACATTTATTTGAAATAATTAAACAAGAGTCTCTTGCATATTGTAAACATAAAAATACTAGAATATGCATATATTTTAACTTCATATATGCTATTTTGTATCATGAGAACTTAAAGTCTTAAGCAGCTAAAAAGTACAAATTAGTAATAACAAACATTTTAGAAATAAATGTTAGGTCGTCTGGGAAGAAAAACAATATTTTTCAAAGAGATATACAGTATGAAAAAACTGGAAAAGCCTTTAAGTTTACTACAAGAAATGTATCATCAATGTGGTAGCAGCCAAAATAACCACTGCCCACCGCCATTTTTGAAAGTTGACTCTAACGAAGATTCACATAACAATGTTTTCATGTTTTTCACTCAAGGAAGCAAAATTGTCATGACTAAAAAATAATTAAAAAAAATATTTTATTTATTTATTTTTAGAGAGAGGAGAAGGGAGGGAGAAAAAGAGGGAGAAACAGCAATGTATGGTTGCCTCTCACATCGCCCTCACTGGGAACCTGGCCCGCAACCCAGGCATGTACCCCAACTGGGAATCGAACCAGGACCCTTTGGTTCCCAGCCCACACTCAATCCACTGAGCTACACCAGCCAGGGCCCTAAAAAATAATTTTTATATTCCTCCCTTTAAAATATCAAGAAACAGATCTTTACCATTTTATCTCAGTGGCTAAACTCTTCTCTTTAGTAGAGTTTAAATCAATAGTTTAATTGATAATTTAACCTGTTTTAGCTAAATATATTCTATGTGTAAATGGTATTTCCACTCAAAACAACAAGCATACGCCATGCTCCATACATTTACAATTCTCTGTGCTCTGCTTCTGAGAGTTAGAAGATTGCTAAATTCTACTGACTCTTTAGAAAGCAAGCATGGTGGTTATTTTTGTTTGTTGTTTTGCATACCTTACTTCAGAAAGAAATCACCATATGCCACCACAGGCTATATGGAACTTACATTTTCATTATTTTTTAAGGTGACAATTATTTCTAAGATGCTATATATGATTTCATACTCAAAAAGATTAATCTTGATATATATTAATTCTGGAGCCATAATTAATTCTGGGGTTTGTGCAGTAAATATTTCCCTGCCTGTAAGCAAATTTTAGCAGGACACCCTACCTAAATAAAAATATTATCTGAATAAAACACCCTGCTAAGTGGTAAAGGAAACAAAGAGAGAGCAGATGCATACACATTAGAGATGACAATGAGAGATAAATCAAGTAGGCCGGCAGCTATACAATAGGTCAGAAGATGTGTCAAAAGTGATATAAATAGTGATTTTGGAAAACTGAAGAATAAGATTTCAGTTTATTAAAAAATCCTCAAATTCTTTTTTTAATGTCTACTGCAATATTAATTAACTAGTATATTTAGGGAGAAAATGTATCTACTGTCTAAGACGTTTGACCATTTTTAAATATCTACCACAGGAAGGGAGAAACAAAGACAGGTCACGTGGTCTGGCTGAGACAAGGAGACTTTCAGGTATAGTAAAGCTTTTTTTTTTTCTTTTTTTTTAATCCTAATAGTATAATTAATGCCAAGAATTAATAGAGTTCTAAGTGATTGGAATCAGGAGTTACAGGATTATTTTATTTCACCTTCAGCTTCAGTATAGAATCATGGAATAGTGGAGTTAGAAGAAACACTCAGCGTAGTTTGTTCGTTTTACAGGGCTGGCACCCCTGTAGTAAAACACAGGGTTTGATAGTCCTGGACTGAAACCTTTGAGGTGTCAGCTTCTTGTGTTGTTTTCCTGGGCTGGTTTAACCTCAATTTTTGTGCTATTTTCATAAGTTTTATGACTTATGTTCTTTTTCTTGGGGGAAGGGGTTATCATTACAATTCTAATGGTTAATGTTTTGGGGTCTTGCATTATTTTTATAAAAGTTCTTCTCATAACTCAATTTTTCCAAACACCTAAATATTCTTTAGAGATTTCATTTTAAAAGGGGTTTTCCATTATTTTCTTCAAAATTTCTCTCGAGACAACTTCTAGATACCTGTATAATGAGGTGCTCTTGTAAAAAAAAATGTAATTCTAAGGTAGTTTTCTTTTACTAATAGTCAACAGGTCACTCTATGACTTTTGGGGGGTTAAAATAATGAATATTTTATATTTTCAAAATTAAAATTACATGTTGCCAAGGCTAAATATAGATATTTACTCAAAAGAGAAATAGTGATTGAAATCAATGCCATCTAGTCTAATCCTCTTATTTCACACCTGAAGATCAGAGAAGTTCAGTGATTTATTCAAAGCTACATATTTAAGTAATTGCAAATTCTAAAATTAGAACACAGAGCTTCTGATTCCTCTTGAGCTATGACTTAAGTAGCTCCACCATTCAGATAAAATCTACCTTGTACTCAGATCTTATCACTCACAATAATTCTTATATATTGTTCTCTAATAAGCATTTGAAACCACTATCACCTTTAGGTGTCTGAGTCTGCAGGGAGAGAATAAAAATATCAGACAAGAGAAACCCTGTACAGTAGAAGGAACGCCAAATGTGAGAGAAAGTTCAGGCCCACTTTTTCTCAGACTTTCCCAGGTGGGAGGGGAAAGAAGTTTCAGCAGGCTTGCAAGACAGATCTGAGAACACCGCCCTAAAACGTTCCTGCCATCTAGGCTGATTGTCTCACACAGATATACTAGGGACATCTTATTCAAGCAATGACAACCAGAACAATGGGTAACCCAACAACAAATTTCACCAACTTCACATTTTTCCCCTGATCCTCCTTATACTAGCTCCGTAGTTCTTTTTCTTGTTACCGTTTCTAAAGTGCAGACTAAAGATTTCACTGGCTACACCTCCTTCAGGCTCATCTCTATTCTAAAAATACAGAGACGGAAAACATGAGCCCCAAGCCCACTATCCTTGATATCTGTAAGGAAAACAGTTCATAGGCACAACGACAGTGTCTTAGAGAACTGAACCAGCGGATCCCAGAGCCGTGGGTTCTTGCCAGGGTCAGTTACTCCTTCTAGACAGCTATATAGAAATATCAGGCCATCTGAAATCCCCTGGATATCCAGCCCTGGTCTCAAATTCCCAGAAATTCTGCATTTCATCAGCTCTTTGGACAAAGCCAGCCAGACCACTGTCTCCAGGCCCTTCCTTTTCCAGCCCTTACCGGAGTGTTGTCCTAACACAGAACGTCACTTCAGCCCCTTGGTGTTAAGATCATTGATGGCTACTCAATAAACATCAAGTTTATTAGGATTTCATTCGAGGAACCAACAATATTGCTGGCCTCATGTACAGGCACATGTGCTATCTTCCAATGTCATATCTAAGGGCTGTTTAAAAACATTCTGGTCCATTTGTGTTTGCTTTCCGAACTTTTCATTAGCTATTCCCCATTTTCTCTAGCTAGTTAATTTCTACACATTATTTGGGATTATTTAAAATAGCAAATTCTGTGTAAAATATTTCCTCAGATATATCTAAACTCCACAACATTTGAATACCTCCATTCTAGTACTATCACACTTAAATGTAAGGATTTCTTCATGTGTCCCTACTGCCCCCTGTACCAAGTTGAGAAGTTTTGAACATTGGCCCTCTGTTTTTATAAAGTTTTGTATTATCACAGTCACATTTATTTACCAATTGTCAGTGGCTGCTTTTGCGCCAAAATGGCAAAATTTGAATAGCTGCCACAGAGAATATATGGCCCACAATTCAAAAACATGCACTGCTTTACCCTGTACATGAGAGCTTGATGACCTCTACACTAGTCTGGAAATTCATAAATAAGATACACTTTCTCACATTCACCATAACCTTGCAAACTATCTGAGTAGGGAATAAAAACAGTTATTGAATAAATGAATTTTCTTGAGCTCTGCCTATATTTCTTGGTATTATATATATATGATCCCACTAGAGAAAAGACTGTCATTGAAAAATTCCAGTCAGCACTAAATATGTAAGCAACAAACATGTAGAATCAATGAAGTTGATTAAGCATTAAAATCTAAGAAACAAATCATTGGACTAATGGCAGATGGAAAATACCTTAAAGGATATTCAATATCCAATGCAGGGATGTGTGAAGTCAAAATAAAGAGAAATTACATTGCCAATTTAAAACACACAGAGAACATATTTAAACAAAGAAGGCAAGTTAAGATATTGGCATGAGTGGTTTCCTTTTTATATTTATATTTTTTATTTTCTTGATATTATTATAACAGGCTTTTTAAAAATAAACCTGCAATACTAACCTCTACACTCACCTTAAAACATAGTGAAAGATTAGATTATACAAGGTTTGTCTGGAAAAAGTCCAGCCATCGTTAATATAACAAAAACAGTTTGTGTGACATCGATGCAACATAACTTGGCAGCCAAGGACAGTAGACTGGAAAGCGCATGCGTGAACAGTAACTTTACTGTACTACTACAGTGCCAGCAGTAGACGCTGCTGAGTTGAGCATGTGTACTGAGTGGCCATCACATTCAAAATGACTTAGCAAGTAGAGCAATGAATCTGCATCAAATTGTGTTAAGACTGAACACCTCTGCAGAAACTAGTCAGATGATTCAGAAGGCCGCAGCTAAGGACAACTGGGATTGGCAGTTTCATCACAACAACATACTCGCTCATGCATCGTGTCTCATGCAAAGATTTTTTGGCAAAACATCAAATCACCCAGGTGACTCAGCCCCCCTACTCTATGACTTCTGGCTTTTCCCAAATCTAAAATCACCTTTGTAAGGGAAGAGATTTCAGACCTTTGATTAGATTGAGGAAAATAGGATGGGGCAGCTGATGGCAATTGGGAGAATTTTGTGAGGTCCCAAGGTGTCTACTTTGAAGGGGACTGAGGCCTCACTGTCCTATGTACAATGTTTTTTGTATCTTCTTCAATAAATGTCTCTTGTTCATATTGCATGGCTGGATACCATATGTATACATAACAGAAGCCAACATTTTTTTTTTTTTTTTTAATATTAGAGTCATCTGATTCTGTTTCTTGGCAAAACAACTTGTGTTATGCCATCTACGGACTTCAGATTCTCAGAGAATGTTGCTGGCTCATTCGTATATTTAAAATGCTGTTATTTTCATTGAGTAGTGGGTTTGGCCTGATTTATTTCCCTATGGTTGAGTCATCTTGTCTGTGACCTGGGGTATAAACTAATGATATAAAAGAGAAAACTAAAACAAACAGTTTAATAACAGTATACGTAGTGAAATCAAGTCTACCCTATCCACTAAATGTAGTGAAGCTAAGGTATTATGATTTTAATTCTGTTAGCCATGATCCATGAGGCAAACTACAGCCAGAAGCACAGCTGCTTTCTTTTGTAAATAAAGTTTTATTGGAACATAGCCACATCCATTTGTTTATGTTTGTCTGTGATTGCTTTCTGGCTATAACAGCAATGTTGAGTAGTTTCCACAGAAACCGTAAGGCCAGGAAGCTTAAAATATTTACTAAAAGATCCCTTAAGGAAATGTTTGCCAACTGCTTCTTCAGAATATTGGAATCTGAGACACTGGTCTCAAATCAGATGTTCTGCTATCTCTAATAACCAAGGGCAATGGAAGTAAAACTAGCACAGAACTAATTCTAGGGGCTATAAATTTACCACTGACATGGATTTTTGTTTCTCATGACATTAGACAGACACATTTTCTGAGCTGCAGACCAGAGCACTCAACTGCCCACTTTTCATTTTCAGTTGGTCATACTAACTCATCAAATTATCTTCCTTTTCCCAGACATCAGTTTTAACCATCTTCTAGTCAGTCCTCCGAATTGCTCCCAAAGAATGCATTGAAAAGACAAAATTAGCCATGAAAGTTTTAGCACTGCTTAAAATCTGTAAGCACTATCCCATATCCTTTAAAAAAAAATCAAATTGCTGAGCATGGTCCCATAATCTTCATGAGACAGATGAAAACCTGGAACCAAATTATTGATAAAGTGATCCCTGAAATTTCTCTTTTGTACAGAGCCTTCAAATAGTCACACATTTCCTGCACACCTTTGCCTGGCTAAAAATCATTCATCAAAAGTACCAGCTCAGATAATTTCCTGCCAAAAAAATGTCCTTAACTTATGATGACCCCTAATTGAGGTTAGACACCCACATGTGTGCCTCATAAGTACCCTGTGTTTAGTGCTATCGTGGCAGTATGACCTCACATGGCTTGCTTTATTTACTTTTCTCAGTGTCATTTTTAAAAGGTTATCTTTTTATATTCTCCAATGATACATCTGTTAAGGGGTTAACATCCAAATTTATAAGTGACTCTTCCAACTAACAGCAAAAAAACAAACAATCCAATAAAAAATTAGCAGAGGACCTTATGGAAAGCAGGACCAATAAAATGGCATTGGTCCAGTCAAGGTAGGATAAAGTATATGACACAACATGGAGTTATCCATGTTTTGTAACCAAGATGGAGTAACCTTGGTTAATGCAAACCAAATGGAGTAACCAAGATGGCTGTCAGTCAACCATGACATTTTGGTTCAAGAGTGAAACTACCTAAGTTACGTTAGAAAAATCTGGCAAGGAGACACACCCAAGATATCTGCACACATGATTAGAGCAGCCATGTCTGCAGAGCAGGACCACCCACAGACAGACTCTTGGGGATTTTCCCCACTTGCTGTCAGAGGTGTCAAAGATACTTATCAAGAAACCCAGAAAGGTGGAGTACACCGCTTTCAAGGTATAACTGAGGCAGGCTCCAGACCACTGCTGAGACAGCTGAGCAACACACACCAGAGTGCTGCTCCTTGCCACACAGATCTTCTTGGCACAAGCCACTGGAGGTTCTGCCCTGCTGGAATGAAGACTTTGTCTGCCCTGCTGCCCACATGGCTCCAGAGATCTTTCCTTGCAAGATTCTGATAAGTCTTTGCCCACCATGCTGTCTCCTGGACCTGCAGACTGAGACTCTGGGACTCAGGTTTGTCATATTTCCCTTAGTTTGTTAGAGTGTGAGTAGGATATTAATGTATGTTGATGTTTCTACCTTGAGTGAACCTGCATTCCATCAAAGCTGAGTGAATAGCATGGTTACCCTGTGTGGCTCTTGTCTATTCCTTTGTGCCGAGTTGCTCGGTAGGCAGCTAGCTTAGCAGCTGTGCGGCTGACTTATAGGAAAGACTATATCTTGAACATACCCTCACGACAGACCTGAAGAGACACTCCTCTAAAGAGGAAATAATATAGACATATAGGCAAAGAGGATAATAGGCATATGAAAAGATGCTCATCATTATTAATCATCAGTGAAACAAATTAAAACTACAATGTGATACCACCTTACACATTTCAGAATGACTATCAGCAATAAATTAACAAACAAGATTTGGTGAAATTGTGGAGAAAAGGGAACCCTCAAGCACTGTTGATGAGGTTTTACATCAGTGTACCCAGTATGGAAAACAGGATGGAGGCGCCACAAAAAAAAATTAAAAATAGAACTACCCTGTGAGCCAGCACATTCCACTTCTGGGGATTTAGCTCAAGAAATTCAAAGTACTAATTTGAAAAGAACTATGTACCCGTATGTTCACTGCAGCATAATTTACAATAGCCAAGATATGGAAGCCACCTAAGTGCCCATCAGTAGATGACTGAATAAATAACAAGTGTGATACACATACACAATGGACCATTACTATTTACTTTTTAAAGTAAAAAATAAATAAAACCCTACTATTTGCAACATTGATGAACCTATGGGGTATTATGCTGAGTTATGTAAGTCAGAGAGAGAAAGACAAATGCCATATGATTTCACTTACAAAGGGAATCTAAAGAGCAAACTAAACAAACAAAAGCAGGTGGAAGGAGGGCTGGTGGACTGGGTGAAAAAAAAGAGGGGATTAAGAAGTACAGTCGGTAGTTACAAAACAGTCAGGGGTGGGTGTAAAGTACAGTCTAGGGAATATAGTCAATAATATTGTAATAACTATTACATGCCAGTTAGATACTCAACTTATGAGAGTATCATCTTATAAATTATATCAATGTCTGACCACTATGCTGTATACCTGAGAGTAACATAAAATCATATTTAATGTCAACTGTAATTTAAAAATTAAAAAAAAAAAATCAGAAAAACATAAAATAAGAGTTACACTTCCTGGGGATAGGGCCTCATTTTATTTTGATTTCCAGTTTCTAAGTGCATAAAACAAATACAATACTTCTTGAATATTGAATGAATGAAGAGTACTGAGTCTCCTTTGGTGAGACACAAGAGCCTAGTTTAAAATAATGCTAGAAAAGATATGTGGAATGAGAAAAAGCTGTTTTTAGTGGTATGTGAGCATATTAACAAAAGTAACTTTTCCTTCCCTTTTGTACAACCATTACTCTTAATGGTTTCAGAAATATTTGGAAAAAATTGAGTAAAACACAATGGCCAACTAAAAAAAAAATCCTGAATTCATAGTTATCAGCAATCAGTAACTCAAAAAACCCAATTAAAAAATGGGCAAAAGACATGAACAGACACTTCTCCAAGGAGGACATACAGAGGGCCCAGAGACATATGAAAAGATGCTCAGCATCACTAGCCATCAGAGAGATGCAAATTAAAACCACAATGAGATACCACCTCACACTGGTCAGAATGGCCATCATAAACAAATCAACAGACAAGTGTTGGAGGGGATGCGGAGAAAAGGGAACCCTACTGCACTGTTGGTGGGAATGCAGACTGGTGAAGCCACTACGGAAAACAGTATGGAATTTCCTCAGAAAACTAAAAATGGAACTGCCTTTTGACCCAGCTATTCCACTGCTGAGATTATACCCTAAGAGCCCTGAAACACCAATTCAAAAGAACCTATGCACTCCAACATCCATGGCAGCACAATTCACAATAGCCAAGTGCTGGAAGCAACCCAAGTGCCCATCAGCAAATGAGTGGATCAAGAAACTATGGTACATTTACACAATGGAATTCTACGCAGCAGAGATAAAGAAGGAGCTTATATCCTTTGCCAACAGCATGGATGGAACTGGAGAGCATTATGCTAAGCAAAACAAGCCAGGTGGTGAGGGACAAATACCATATGATCTCACCTTTAACTGGAACATAATCAACAAAAGAAAAAAGCAAGCGAAATATAACCAGAGACATTGAAATTAAGAACAATCTAACAATAGTCAGAGGGGAGGAGGGAGGGGGTTGTGGAGAGAAGGGTTTTCTGGAACAACTACAAAGGACTCATGGGCAAAACCAAGGGGAAGGATGGAAGCAAGGGAGGGAGGTGGGCTTGGATGGCGTAGGTGGGAGGGGAGGGGAGAAAATGCAGACAACTGTAATTGAAGAATGAAGTAATTAAAAACTAAAAATAAATAAAAAATACATGTAATTTTTGAATTTGAAAAAAAAAAGAAGATATTGTGTTACCAGAGCACAATTTTTGAAAGAATGGCTGACAACTTAACTGCTTCTTTAAAAGTTTACGAACTGGAAAAAAATGCATCTGACCTACAGATATTATCTGTATAGTTACTAGAGATCTGTACTTTTACAACCTGGAAGCTATAATTACAGTTTACACATTCAAATTAGCTTATTATCTACATTTTAAAGATGAGGAAATGTACATACACAGGTAAATCAAACCATCTATTCCAGGGCCATATGGTAAGTAATAAAATTGTAAAAGCATAAATGTCCATCTTATTTCCAGGGCTAATGTTTAAAATTAGGATTTTAGTTATCATATTTTCCTTACAAAGTTTCCAACAGTAAAGTAAGAGCTATTTGTATAACAATACACCAAAGAATTCCCTGGGAGCCTTTATTACTGCAGAACACTATGTAAGTAATGTGTATACTTAGAGCAGGGGGGAAAATCACAAAAACTATTTTTTTAGTCAAAGTAGTCACATTTGTAACAGACTGGTATAATAAAACTTGCTAACTCTAATGGCCTAAGAGACTCAACAAAAGACTTGAATTCCAAAAATAGATTCCACTTTGCTGTCTGATCCTTATCTTTCACCAAATATGGTGAATTCTCTCTCTTAGCCATCTAATATTATTAATGCTTGCAGCTAATTTCCAGCTTTTTCACAGAATTTCTAGGTTGTAAGTAAGACCTTTGTAAAAAGTATCTCATCTTTGAAAAATAAAATAATAGCTTATCACAGCAAAACAAGTATTTAGTTCCTAATAAGGAATAATCTGAGGTAGATTTTTCTCTAACTCTCAGAAATCATGTCATTTTATACCAAATGAACTGAGAAGAAAGAATAATTTGGACTTGGAAGAAATCACATTAATGAAGAATTAGAACATCATTTTTATTATCTGGCTGTGTTATTTCTAGCCACTGCAAGCTGTGGTTAATAGACGCTTCTCTATCATGAGGAAGGTCTCAAAGGCAAGCAGGTGAAGGGCATTTCCTAAAAATTCTGCTAATCAACTCTGTATACAGATACTTTCAACTTTAAAATGTCCACTGGCTACTTGTTAGAGAGCCTAAATCATAAAGAAATAAAAGGCAAAGATGGAAAAATTGGGAAATGCATATTCTAACAAAGTGTTCTCTACGTAAACTGTAGTTTTAGAAATACGGTATTTTTGAAAAGATATCTGAAAAGTGGTCAGTCTATGCTTCTTTCGAGTGAATCTGTATGTGTTTAATATATTTTTTTTTCTGATTGTGATGGGTTGTAAAGTGAAACTGACTCTAATTCTGATCTTTGTAATGCTGACTTCAAAAAGATCAAGAGTCTCGGAAATTCCTCTTTGCTGTTACTCACTTACAGAAAGGTATATGACAGTGCACAGTAGGAGGTGCAACCTTGAAAACACCAAGGAGCAGAACTAAAGCAGAAGTGTCCCTGGGAAAGAATGGAATACATGTTTAGCAGACACAGAGGAAAAGGGGGCAAAGAGCATGGCCAGAAAAATACTATTGATGAATACAATAATTAGGGCAGAATGTCACTTAAAATATTTATAACTGAAATTAGGGTAACATAAATATCAGGTTGAGCAACTCATGTTATGATAAAAGAATTTATGATCCTAACAACAGAATATATAGTCATAATGCAGAATGAAATTTAAAAAGCTTTGGTTTACCTAGCAAATACTTATTAAAGAAGTCACCTCAATTTTTCTCAACTAGATTGAAGTAACAGCAAAATATTTAGCAGTTTTCATTTAACGGACTGTTTCTACAAATGTTAATCAGATATTTGAAGGCAAGGCATTTTAGGTATTTGCCGGTGTATATGCCAATTATACACCTGTATGTTTGTGTAGAGGGTGCTGTAACTGAATGTGTCTGCCCCCTTAAAATTTATGAGGTGAAACTTAATCCCCCAATGAGATAGTATTTGAGGTGTGGCCTTTGGGGCTGATTAGGTCATTAGGACAGAGCCTTCATAAGTGGGATTAGTGCTCTTTTAAAAGGGACCCTAGAGAGGCTCCTCACCCCTTCCACCAGGTAACATTAGTGAGAAGGAAGCCTGCTCTCATAGACATCAAATCTGCCAATGCCTTCATTACAGACTTCCCAGCTCCCATAACTGGGAGAACAAATTTCTGTTGCTTAAAGGCTACCCAGTGTATGGGTAGACTGCTATATTTTTGTCACAGCAGCCTGAATGGACTCAGGCTTTCAGATAGAGGATATTTAAGTATTTTCTTTTAATTTCACGTGAAATAAGATGTGTCTAAACGGAAAAACAAATCAGAGTCTTGAGGATATTAATGCTTTAAAGTTATTTAATATCCTTTCATCTATCAAACTATTAATAGCAACACTTCCTTCTAGAAGATAAGTACTGTCATGATTTTAATGCTATTGTATAATGAATCTGAACTCATTTAACATATCTCTGTGAAATAAATAGTTATCATTCTGTAGACATGTGAAAAGAGACATTCATATTGATAAATGACCATTTCTAAATGAACAAGAAATATAACTTGCCTTTCTGATCTTTAGATATTTATTATTATCTTAAAAAAATGAACTTTTAAAAAATAAGTTCACATGTTTAGGATAGTGTCAGCTGTTAAATTATGCTCCAAGAGATTGTGATACATAAATAGGCAGGTAGGAGGATAGAGATACAAAAGAAAATTAGGTAAAGATAAAATATTGAATAATAAGGATACAGACAACATAATTTTTGGTATGAGGTAAAAAATAAATATTCAAAAATGATTTTGAGTAACTCTAAAGAAGCTGAAGACTCAAATGGATCGAGATAGAAAAGTAAAGAGAGAAACAAGAGAATGACACAAGGCTAATTAGAGGACATAGAAATCCAAACAGATCATCTTAGAGACTTATTATTTGATTCACCCCAATTTCTTCATTAAACTCCAAGGACAGATCAAATTATCAAGGTTAATATGATTGTAGCAATAAGAGTATCCACATCTCTGATTTTTTTTGTAAAGAAAAGTGCATTGAGTGTGAAATACAGCATAATCACATGAAGCGGATCCTTTGTAAGAACAAATTTCATCAGTGAAGACTCCTTTTTCCTATTAGCAATGTCACCAGAGTGGCTAAAAATGAAAACACAGGTTTTGTGTGCGGGTGTATGTAATACACACATGTGGGTTTTCATAAAAGCACTTGGACAGAGCAACTTAAGACCAAAAAAAGTCAACTATTATCAATATTTTAGTTTGTAGAATATTGAGCAAAATGTTATCATCAGTCATGGTAGAAAGCTTTAAAACTTTGTACATGAGACTGTCCTGTTCAACTTTTATTTTTTAAATCAACAATTTAGATAAAGGCATAGAAAACAAAACAAGTATTCAGGAGTTATTTTAAAAAGATATTTAACTTAAAGAAGTTTCAGCATATTAATCTAACAACTTTGGAATATCTAAAAGACTTATTTTATTTGAACCTAGAAGAGGACTATGCTCTGCAGCATTAAAAGGTGAGAAGTAGAAGTGATTAATAAAGATTATATTAAAACAGCCAAAAGTCATAATTAGTGCCTGTAAAATTTAGAAGGTACCATGATTGGTAAATCATGTTAAAGCTTAAATTTGATGCCAATTCTACAGAGATATTTAACAGGAAATCCCTACACACTATGGGAGTTTGAATTAGTTGACTCCTAAGATCTCTTGCAACTTAAAAATTTTATAATTATTTCCCAGAATTAGGAGAGAGCTGCATACAATCATCACAGACACAGACACGTTTCAAAATCCTTCTGGTTGGTAACATATGGTACAGTTGATCCTCATTATTCCTGGATTCTGCAATTTGCAAAATCACATCTTACTAAAGTGTATTTGTAATCCTAAAATTGATCCTCACAGTGTTTTGGGGGTCATGTGAGGACACGTTCAGAGCAGGAAAAAAAAAAAGAGTCACCCGATGTACACATTTCAAGCTGCAGTCGAAAAAGGCAACACTCTGCCGTTTCCTTTCAGCTTTGATAGGTGATGCAGGCGTCCTCCGCAAGATGTATGTGCAGTCACATTTGCACATTTTTATGCATCTTTATAATGGCCCCGAGCATCGTGTTGGAGCCCTGTCTAGTACCCCTAAGCAGAGAAGGCTATGACGTGCTTTAGGGAGAAGATATGGATACATGTGTTAGATAAGGTTCATTCACATTAGAATTACAGTGTCGTTGGCCATGAGGTTTTCATGTTAATGAGTCAACAATACATATTAAATACCATGTTTTCAAACAGAAACACACAGAAACAAGGATTTGTATTCATCTATTGACGAAAATGCTGTGACCAAAGGCTCACAGGAATCTTAAACAATCTTCTGAGGTATTTTCTAAATCAGTGTTCCAAAAACTTTACAGAACAAAGTTACTGTGAATAATGAGAATATACTATATTTCTCCATATAAAGCTAATACTGAATACACACATTTCTCCAAAGGTGTTTGCAGTTAGGACAACGAAAAGAGCAAGGTTAAACTTAAATGAATACCTTATGGCTTGGTATTCTTAGTGTATTCTTTGTGAATCAGTAACAACAGCCATCATGTTTAGGAAAAGTTTTCTCTCCCTGTGATGGGAAAATCTCGCCCTCCTCCAGATAGATGTACACATATCTTTCTATGTCCCATTCTTACTCCACACTACAAGATACCTGGGGGACTATGTAGAGACAAAGCAGTAACATATAAAGCATTTTTTAGCACTCACCTTTGTACAGTGAAAGCTCTAACTACCAGTCAACCGAGTGGGTATTTATCAGCGCCAAATTGAGATCAGCCAGTCTGAGACTCTGGCTGCCTGTCCCTGGCCCCAGAGGAAATCACGCATTGTTCTGTGTCTGTTCCTGGAAACCGCCAAGCCAAACTTTTAATAAGGGTCTGTTGAAGCCTAAGAAATCCATCGAGTGGCTAAACAATTTTTAGCACTAGTTGCAATACTCAGAACTTACTGTAAATATTTACAGAGTTAGTCAAAATCCACACTATCGTTCAATACACACTACCGTTCAACTATGACAACTGAAAAATAAAATTTGAAGGGTTTTCAGGAACAACTATAAAGGACACATGGACAAAGCCAAGGGTGGGGGGAATCAGGGGAGGGAGGTGGGGGGAGCGATGTGGGGGAAGCTAGAAAGCTGTACTTGAACAACAATAAAATTTAAAAGTATTAAAAAAAAGAAAAAATTTACATTTGAAATCTGATCAAAAGACGTACAGTTTTTGAGATTTGTTCCTCAGTACCTGTCCTTATTGTTAAATGCTTTCCTTCAGTCCTGTGTTTCAGATATCCCTAAGGGGACATTAGGACCTCATAATCAGATGGGAATTATTGGTTCCAGAAATCATATTTGCTATATTAAAACTGGCAGGAAAAGCTTTTATGAATTTAATCTATGATTATAAGATATGAACACAAGGTTATATTTAAGTTTATAAAGATATTCTAATAGGTAGACAACTTTTGGAAGTCCATGTTATATGAACAGGTATCATAAAATAATGTCCTTCACTCGATTACCTAAGCCTCATAAATAATAGCTTAATGAACCTCAAGTAGATTCAAAATGAACCTTTATGGAAAACAACAAAAACAAAGGCTCAGTTAGGTTTGATTTTTTTGTGTGTGAAATCTACATATTGCTTTTCCCTACCATGAACAAATTAAAAGGAACCCACTGGCAAAGTCACAGAGCCCAACAAAGTCAGGTAAATGGTTGCTCCTATTTTACATGGGGAAAAATTAACCTCACAGTCAAACAACAAGATGTTCATCAGGATGACAACCACAAAAACGAGTTTCAGTATAGTCTTCCCTCAACAGGCAGCAACAGCTTTCTCGCATTGAGAGTGCTACTATCTTTGGTCTTTGCTTGGATTGTTCTCAGGTGAAAATAAAGCCAGGTTCACATCTCATTATCATATAAGATAACCATGTGAGTTACCAATAAGATTGGCAGCATTTACCAGTGTGGTGATTGCTGGGGAGAGGGGTTACATGGGGATTAAATGGTAATGGAAAAAATAAAGTACCGGAAGTTTAAAGGCGTTTTATAAAAAAAATAAAATATGATAAATAATACAAATAAGTTGATAACTTTCAGATATTCACAAATGATACATAAAATAAATATAAAATCATATAGAAGAGAAAAACTCTATTTTCAATTATTTTTAATTTATCATTATCTTTTCTTGAGAAATTGCTGATATGTTTCTCATTTCATAAAGCAAAAGTTAAAAAAAACAGGTAAATATTTTCTATGTTGTGAAATATTCTCTCTGGCTTTTAAATAAATTCTAAAAATACAAATGATTCTTTGTAACTTCAGAAATATAGAAACTAGTGGGAAAATCAGTCCAAATATTAAGACAGTTGTTAACACCCTTAAACTTGGAGCCACTCTCTCCAAAAACGCATCCATGCACCTGGGACGATGAGGACAGTGACAGTGTGTAACAGAACGCACTGCGGTACAGAAGCACATACGTCTCAAAGCAACACGAGATGTAGAAATCTATCCCGGGAAGCAGTGAAATGATTTCGAGTTTTATGGAGCAATTCAGAAAAAAAAAATAACTAAGAAAGCGTATTTTAAATTCTACTCAGACAAAAATAATTTTTAAATGCTATTTTTAAAATCTGATTCCAGGGCAGAGTTCTGTTATACAGTTTTGAAAGAGAATCATGCTATGATCCAAATGATGTTTATGACAACCCCTCTTATTGTATGTAATATGTAAGAGTTGAGAAACAGTTAATATTTTTCTAATATCTTTCAATAAAAGTACTATATAAACATTTTTTAAAAACTAATCAACCCTTTCTCTTTTCTTTCCTCCTCAATTAATTCAATATATTTGTACAAGAATTCTTGAGCTCCACAGGTTTATTCAAACTTCTGGAGTGAAACTGATCTAAAGGACATCACTTAAATATTTTTAATGATGCTGATTTGTTAATTTAGAAGACAGGAATATTAGACAAATAAGTTATAGCCTTAAATTTCTGGACAAAGGGAAAATGAAATACGGGGGTAATGTACTTCCTATACAAAATACAAAGAATATAAGCCATGAATAAATTACACAAAGCATGATTTTAATTAATAAGGAAAAATGCATAATTATTTTTACCATTTAAGTCATTGAATGAATAACCTAGCTTCTTAAAAACATACAAGTAAAGCAATATAAATAACTAGATGAAGCTGCTACAAAGAGAGGGTTTTCTTTCATAGTCTACTTAAGACCAATCCAGAATAGTTGATAATATAATATATAATAAACATAATAGTCTTTTTTATACATGTAAATTAAATATAAGGTGAAGTGCAGAATACAGGACTTAAGCACACTAATGTTTGTAAGTAACACCATTGCTGCCTCATACCCATATTGAAACATTAATGAGGCAATTTAACTTATTAAAAACCCACCATTTGCTCTTACCCTATTCCAGTAAAAAGAAGTTCTATACCTAATTTATATTTTGAGTTCAAAGATGCTTCTCTTTTCTTCCAACATATAATACATTTCACTTAAAATATATTTGGTGTCATTCACATTTCACCTGAAACTTGAAACACATAAAGTAGATAATACCAGCAGGGAACAAGACTAGGAAGGCAGACTCTCCAGACTTGCTTAAGCTGGCAGATCATTGAATCTGCCCACAACTCGAGTACAGTCATGGGCCACAGAACATTTCGGTCGACACAAGACTGCACCTGAGAGACTGGTCCAATAAGACTACAATGGAGTGAAAATGTTTCTATCACCTGATGATGTCCCAGCCACCCTAAAATGCTGCACAAAGTGTTACTATTTTGTGCCTTCTGGGCTTATCTGTAACAATGCTATCCCACCCGGGCCCCAGACAGCTTCCCACAGACAGCTCTCCCCTTTCTATAAAAATCAGCGTTCCCCCTGGAACCACCTCCGTGGTTCTTACTGCAATTGCAAGACACCCTTTGGCGATAACCAGTAGGAAATTTTGAAGAAAAACAGATATTACTCACAGGCCCTGAAACGCATGAGGCAGGCAGGAACACACACGGCAAGCAGTGAGGTCACAATCACAGAGCTAAGGTGTGGCCCAGGCCTGGGGTTCTGCTTTTATTGAGGTCAGAAGTTGGGCCTCCGGTTTCTCGGGCTCACTCTTTATTAGTAAGTTTAAAACACAAGTGCCAGAGTTTAAAGCACGTGAAGAGAAAAAACAAGTGTGTAGCCCATGTGGTCAGTGATGGAAATCAGTCAGGATCGCTAACAAAGAAGCCTTGGTAGGGTGTGGGGGGTGGCTGGCTGTTTGTCTGTCTTTATTCCAGATAGCTAGCTTTGAAGTGGACGCCCTGGCAATCAGTGTGTGTCAGGCACCTGTATAACAACAACGACAACAACAACAGCCAACTGTTAGGGCTTATACTACAATGACTCAGGTGACAGAGGTGATGCTGGTGTAAAGAAACCTACGGGGCGGCCCACCCTAAAAGAGGGAAACACATACAATACAATTGCAGGCTGCATGACCTAGGTTTGTGTGACTCTGTATTAGCGCAGTGGAAAAACTGTGTAGGGATGCATTTCTCAGAACAGAGCCCCATCATCAAACAGCACGGAACTAATTAACTGAGATAATAGGCTACAGTCTCTCATGCCATTGGAGTTTATATGTTTTCTCAATTTCCTTCCTGAGAACCAACAGGCACAGAAACCCCATCACTTGGTCAGTCCAAGGACAAACACCAAAAATCAAAAATTTCATCACAGAATAAGCTGGGATTGTTAAACAGGCATTTGTTCTCAAATCTCTGAATTTTAAGCTATCTTTGACGAACCCAAAATAATTCTTATACACGCTTAAAAGCCAGTTATGGAAACAATAAGCCAGAGGAATGGTCAAATACTCTCAATTTTAGAAGAAAACAGTATAACATTAATCTCTTTTATGGGCCAAGTATTGAAACAGGAACTATGCATAATCTCCAACAATCGTCCAAGGTATGTATTATTGTCCACTTTTATAGGTTAAGAAATCTAGGTTTAGACAGATTAAGCTCTCTTACCCAGCTAGGATTCAAACACAGGTGTTCCCGAATCCAAACTGAAATTTCTTTCCACTGTAGTGCTGCCACACTCCACTCAAGCGTATCTCAACTAGTATGAATTCTCCCTTAATTCACTTATTTTGAAATTACATTAATTCAGAAATAGTAAAATTTGCCAAGAAACACATAATCTCAGAGTTGGTGGACTGAGTCCATTGTAAATTGTGTTTTCTATTCTCTCTTTAGCTGGTTAACAAATGTATTTGCCATCCTCCATCAGTATCAGTTTTGAATTACATTAGTTTGAAATTATAGCACATCTTCAGAAATACAGCACTCTTTTCCCCTTTTATTGAATTTATCAGCGTGACACTGGTTAACAAAATTACACAGGTTTCAGGCGCACAGTTCTACAACACATCATCTGTACATCGTATTGTCTGTTCACCACCCCAAGTCAAGTCTCCTTCTATCACCATTTGCACCCTTATAGAATGTGACTAATCCATCCATATATCATGCTGCCCTAACATTTCAGAAGAAAATTTAGTTTCCAAATGCCATCTATATGCCTCATGTAGAAAGGTTTTAAAAAAGTCACAAGGGAATGAATGTTTGTGGATGGACCAACTCTTATATTTTCTAAATTAGTTAAAGATAAATCTTGTATATAAACATAAATTTTATTTTCAAACAATGTATTAAATTAATCACTATACATTTTGATATTATGCAAATGTTAAGAAGAGAGAACAGGATATAATACTGTACGTAATATGATGAGGTCTGTCCAGAAAAAGTCTAATCATTGTTAGTATAAGAACAGTTTGAGTGACACTGATGTAACCTGGCAGCCGAGGAGAGTGGACTGGAATGCACATGAATGAACAATGATGACTTCACTGTACTCGTCAGCAGGGCGAGTACACTCTGTTGAGTGAGCATTTCTACTGTGTGGCTATCGCATTCAAAACGACAGCAAATAGAGCAATGAATCCACATCAAATTTTGCATTAAGCTTTAACATTCCTCCACGGAAACTCTTCAGGTGATTCAGAAGGCCACAACTATGGGCAACTTGGTGATTGGCAGCTTCGTCACAACAACACACCCACTCATAAATTGCATCTTGTGTAGAGATTTTTTGTGAAACATCAAATCACCCAGGTAACTCATCCTCCCCTACAGCCCAGGTTTGTCACCCTGTGACTTCCGACTTTTCCCAAAATTAAAATCACCTTTGAAAGGAAAGAAACTTCAGACCATAGATGAGATTCAGGAAAATACAGCAGAGCAGTCGATGACAACTGGGAGAACTGTGTGAGGTCCCAAGGTGCCTACTTTGAAGGGGACTGAGGTGTCGCTGTCCTATGTACAATGTTTCTTGTATCTTCTTCAATAAATGTCTCTATTTTTCACATTGCATGGCTGGATACCTTCTGGACAGACCTCATATATGATCTCAATTAAACTAACAGCAGAAAGAAAGAAGGGAAGGGAGGGAAGGAGGAAGGAAGGGAGAAAGGAAGAAAGGGAGATAGGCAAAAGAAATTATCTAAATTTTGAGTGGCTAAATTATAGGTTTAGGGAAATTTTAACTGCCTTCCTACTTACCTAAGGATACAGAAATCATTATTAAAATCAAACTTTTATATGCACATCTTAATGAATGATCACATATGAATCAATGCTGTCTCTATTACTTGCAAATGTTGAAGTCTGCTATAAATACAGTTTAAATTTATTTATTTAAAATATCAGTAAATACCATAACTAATTAAACTACTCTTATCATAGCACATACAATATTTGAAACCTGAGTAAGGAAATTTCAAAAGTTGGTGAAATATATTTATTAGGATGTATTTATAGCGATCTTGGCATGCACACATCACACTTAGGGAGTTAGAGTGGAAATATGATGTCTGTGCCAAATTCCTTCAAAAATGTTACACACTCTAATTCAGTGTACATGACAAGCCTGAAGTGTTGAAAGGAAGCCATTTGAATTATCTGAGCACAAAAAAAAAGCATCTGGAAAATTACCTAACAACTGAAACATCCTATTCACATTTTCTGGAATCTCATAACCCTGAAAGGATGTTCGGCAGGTCCCGAGTTTACACTAATTTGCAAGCTTTTGAACAAGTATAACAATTTCAAAGAATAGGTACTATTTGGTGGGTGTATCACTAATGAAATATGATTTTAACAGAAGAAAAAGAATTTTAACCTTAATTTTGTTACTTTTGTGTTACAATTCCTATTACAACATTAATGCTTAGTGTCACATTAAGGTGTATTTAGAGATAATAGCAGGAAACAAGGGTCACAGTTCATTCTTTGTTCTGGTCCCTAAGGCTACAAAGCCTGGAATAAGCTAAATAAAGCAACCTAACTCCTTTTAAAACATTTCTGAAAGGAAAAAAAATGACAGTTATATCAGCCAGGGTGTTTCTGCTAATGGCTTTCAGATTTTCACTTCAGGAAGCTGGAGTCTAGGTGTTTTTCGTGGAAATCCCGCACCTTCATACTTTTTGCTCTTCCTCCCCTAAGGGTGCACGGCTGAACACCAGTGTGCAGTTCCAGACCTAACCTATAAAGCTGACCCTGTAACAGTCACAAGTGGGGCCCGCGATAACTTCATCTTAAACTATTACAACCACTTCCTCTCCTACAGTCCTACGGAGACACAAGGCAGAATAGGAATGAGGAAGCCCTGAGACACCACGCTGTCATCACCAGAGTCCAGTGTCCTGATTACCAAGAAACGCCTTGTAGCACCCAGCAAGGGAGCCGTGCGTGTGCACCCTAGAGGTACTTGACTGCTGTTTCACCTTGCTTCAATATCATGCTATTATAATGAATTAGCATGGCAGTTGACCCCCAGGTGAGCAATCAAGGGGGATTGTGGGAAATCACATGAGCAGAGAAGCTTAAAAGTTATATAACCACTCACACATGCACTATAAAAGCTTGCCAAATGAAACAAAAGAATCCAGAAAAAAATGACCCCCTATAAACCCTGCACTCTTTGGGGGGAAGTGGACCATTTTCTGCTATCAGAAGTGGTCCACTCCCATATCTTGGGAAGTATACTTTTCTAAATAAATCCCACTTCTTTTGATTAACTATTTGTGTAGTTTATTCAGTTCATTGTTTGTCACTCTGAAGCACCTGGCACCTGTCTTGGTCTGCAGCAATTGGCGAGCCCAGCCAGGAAATCATAAGAACACGGCATGATAAGAAAATTCCATCTTTCTCCATCTGTCTGTTCTGTTTTGTTTTCTGGTACCTTGGGTCACCCTGTCTCCTTGAAGAGAGTCTGAGCTTCTGTGTGGGCATGGGTTGGGCAGTGAAGAGCCCCAACAGTGCCTGCTGCCTTAAATACTCCTGTGTGAGGATTACCTATTTGTGGATCGGGGTTAGAACTCTAGGTTCCCTGCCAGGCACAAGACAATATCCAGGCCCTGGGGCACACAGTAAAACAGAACATTGGCCTCTCCCTGCAGAGCTCCCCCTTAGGGCTACTTTCAACTCTCAGGAAGGGTCACCAGGCTCAATCCTTTTGGCATCTCTGCACTATGTCTCCTTGCACAGTCAATCTTTCTTGCAAACCCACCACTACTCTGTTGAATCTCACTTCTGCAAAGTTCTGGCTAATCTGCTTGCAAGTTTTTCCTTCCTTTTAGGCCTGCAAATATGGTGAATGCTGCCTTTGTTCTCGTGCTAGGCAGAGATTACAGACAGAGGGTCCCTTATATAGGTATTATCCCAGAGTCGAGAGGGCATTACCTCCCTTCTCTTTCTATGTCACTATTGCCTGCAGCACCACTGGCCAGAGGATATTAACAGACACCTTTTAGTCCTCTGTTACCAAAGTTGGCCAAACCTCATGGTGATTCACCACATTAAGTCTGAGGTCTTGAGACTATTCTCCGGACTCCTTCGAGTCATCCTTAGTCACCCTATTCAAGTCCTGGCTGGACTCTCCATAATTGACCTTAAATATGAACAAGGGTTCTTTTATTTTTACCTCTTGAGAGTCCTCCCAGGGACCTTCAAACTGAGGTCAGGTTTGTCAAATACCTGGAGAGAATAGATAAGGTAGACTGTTCCTGCCCTCTTCGTGCTCACAAAGAACAAAGGGAATTGATTTGGGTGAGTCACTTTCCTCTCTGGTATTTTACAGAGACAGGCTTACCTCTCCTCCTTAGGCACCTTTGATGTTTTAGTCCCGCACACCCCTGAGACGGGAGTGACCCAGGGCCACAATATAACGGATATTTGCCAGGCCTGGACTCTTTGTACCTACAGCAACCCTGGGAAAATTCCATTCCTTCTCCCACTGCTAACGTCTATTTAGCAAAGGAGGTCCTATTCAGGAGGAGACTTGGCAGATTGACTTTACCAAAATGCTTCCCTATAAAAGATACAAATACCTACTAGACTTGATAGACACTTTCACTGAGTGGATTGAGCCTTTCCAATAAGGACGGAGAAAGCCAAAGAAGTAGCAAAATCTCTCCTAAAAGAAATAATACCCCAATTTAGTCTTCCACGTTCCCTAAAAGTGGTAACAGGCCATTCTTTACATCTCAGATCACTCAATCAATCTCTGAGGCTCTAGGTATAAAATATTACGTCCACTCCACTTGGAGACCTCAGTCTTCTGGGAAGGTACAGCGGGCAAATCAGAC
Organism: Micronycteris hirsuta; assembly: GCA_004026765.1. Lineage (NCBI taxonomy): Eukaryota > Metazoa > Chordata > Mammalia > Chiroptera > Phyllostomidae > Micronycteris > Micronycteris hirsuta. Next base: position 82,014 of record PVJI01002649.1, on the reverse strand, counting down.
TTTAAAAAGAACATTAGCAAAGCTCTGTCAGGAGACTTCTGAGAACCAGGTTAAGTAACTACCTATAGCCCTTATGAGAATCAGGGGCTCCCCTAAGGCTAATACTAGGCTCAGCCTATTTTAAATCCTCCATGGCAGGCCATTCTTAACTCTAGATTTATTATTTGATGCAGAGACCCATCAAGCAGTTAACCATATAATAAACTTAGGATAAGTAAAAAAGGCATTGAAAAAAATATCGGAAAACAGAAAACAAAGTCTTGCCAACTCCCAAAAAGGAATTCCAGGCCACTAGGTTTCCAGAGAACTGGGTATTTCTCACAACTTGGAAAGAGGGATCTCCTACAGGTCAACTTAACCCAAATAGAAGGGACCCTCCCAGGTTGTCCTAAGTACCCTCATGGCTGTGAAGCTATTAGGGATCGATAGAGGGTTCATATTTCCAGGGTGAAGCCAGCTCCTGCTAACCAGGTCCTCCCCAGGACCGGCAGAAGAATCCAGACCCCGCCTACACCTGTGAACCCTTGGAGGCTCCCAAGCTCCTGTTTAGGAAGAAGGAAGAACAAAGATAAGTAAATACGAAGGTTCTTTACTTATCTACATTACACATTCTTACTGCCCCTCCGTGGGTCAAGTACTCTCTCCCCTTTTCCACCTGAGTCTGCCTACAATTTTGCAAATCCCATGACTCAGCTCTTAAAGCTAACACTTCCTGTTGGCTCTGTCTCTCCATTTTCAGCTGGGAATACATTCATCCCCTGCCTCCAGATCAATAGGGAAACATGCCCACTTTCCTAGATCAGAAAACCCAGTACTACAATCCAAGAGGTATTTCTGCCACCCAGAACATCGAAAGGCTACAGCCTCAATCCTTCTGCATCAGCAGCCAACACTCTCCTCAAGGAGCCCTATTTTCTCACATAATCAGTCACCACCAAGTCAAACACCGCATTTGCATTATTAGCAACGCCCCAGGGGGGTACCTCGGTAGGAAGCAGTTCTAGGGATCAATGCCAACAGAGTTTTCTAGTCCTAGATCCTCTGCTTAAGAATACCACCTGTGGAATCTCTCTAACCACAAGCCTACATGCCACCGGTGGAATTCCCAATTCAGGAGAGGAAGCAAATTTCATACAGATCTGCCAATGGGACCAGTCACCTCGAAACTGCCCTTACCCAGAAACACCAAAAACTACTTATTAGTCAGGGTTGACCCACCTCAGGAGTTAACTATGATCTCATACAAGAACTTTACCCTCACAGCATTCTTTTTCACAATTCTCACTTTGCTGTGCACTTCAGCCCATACTGGGCTTCAATCTTTACAGATTTTATAAACAATCCCCACTTTCACAATCTCACTGTTGACTCTGCAGTAGCAGTCTCTCTTGCCACCCAAGTGGTCCAATTCTAGGGGACCAACTATCTAAGAACCAAGCAGAAAATAAATGACAAATTTGTCTCTGTTGAAACTCAGCCTGCTAAGCTTGCTGAGATCACCTCAGTTGCAGAGCTACCCACTCAAAGAGGGCTACACTGGATTTGTGGGTCTAAAGCATATTGGAGTCTCTCTTCCCCATGGAAGGGAAATTTCTCCTAGAATATGTTCTTCCTGATATCACCATAGCCTGAGAAAACACCACCTTCCCATTCCCACTACAGGAAGGGGGCACTAGGCCAAGAGGGTTGGTCCCCTCATTCCCTTATTATCTCTTATAGGCATTCTTTTGGCCACTGGGACAGCTATGGGGGGACCCTCTCTAGGTACCCATCATTGCTTGTCCCAGGATAGTGCTGAAGCACTAACTAGAACAGGGGAGACCTTAGCATTCTTCCAAGAACAAACAGACTCCCTAGCAGGGGTCACCCTCCAAGGTAGAAGAGCATTATATCTACTCACGGCTTGAGAAGGAGGCATGAGTCGATATCTTGAAGAACAATGTTGCTTTTATATTAATAAATCAGGAAAAGTTCAACAAAACATTCAAGGTGAGTCAACATCTAAAAATCAAAAGTTCAACTCCCTCTTGGGATTCAAAGTCATGACTCATGTTTCTACTCCTCCCTTTTGTGGCTCTTCTGCTAATCACCCTAATATCACTAATGTTTGGCCCTTCCACCTTTAACCCGTTAAATTTGTATATTCCAGACTCGAATAGTTCCACATCAGGATAATGATGCTCCAGGGTTTCCAACCAATCCCTAAGGATGATGCTGAAACTAGACAACATACAGAGTCCACGATGGTCTCAGCAATTCCTCTTCAACCTCTAGATACAATAGAGTGGGAGTTTCCTAATTCCTGGCAGGCAGGGCCTACCGTCCCTTTCTAGCAGGAAGCAGATACAAAAGATTCTGACTGCCCTACCTCAGCAACCCAAGAAGAATTTTTGGGAACCATGTCTCTCAGGAGGAAGTTGAGAGATTCCAATGAGGAACCTCTGAGATGCCACGCTGTTGCCACACCCTGTCGCACCCAGCAAGGGGCCCATGCATGTGCACCCTAGCAGTAGCTGACCACTGCTCTCACCTTGCTTCTATATCATGCTATAATAAATTAGCATTGCAGGCTGACCCCCAGGTAAGTAATCAAGGAGGATTTTGGTTATGTAACCACTTGTGCATGCACTGTAAAACGCCCGCCAAACAAAACAAAGGATTTCAGAAAAAAAAACAACCCCCTATAAAACCTGCACTCTTTGGGGGGAAGGGAGCCATTTTCTGCTCCCATATCTTGGAAAATATACTTTGCTTAATAAAGCTCTCTTGCTTCGTTTAACTTTGTGTAGTCTGTCCGATTCATTGTTCATGGCCATCAAGAACCTGGACTCAATCTCCATCTGAGGCACTACTACCTCCCTCTTTTCTCCCGGTGTTCTTTTTTATCTTGTCCAGAAAACTACTCCATATGCTTTACGAACTAGGAGTGCTTTAAGTATTAAGGTGGCTTCCATTACCTGACCAGAGCAGTGACCTTCAAAATATGCCTTACTACTTGAGATCCTGCAGGTTACTGCAGTGGGCTATGGTAGACAGGCATATTCCTCTCTCTCTCGGTAACAAACCCATCATCTTTTCCAACTTTGTATTCCTAGAAACAGTGGTAGGATATTGAACAAGCTTGGGCTAACGATAAGCCTCCCTACTTTCATGTATCCATTCATATTTTTTCTCTTAAGCTAGTTTGTTTCAGGTTTTGTAAGGCTTGAAATCACTAGGGTTACTGAGATTACTAAACCATACATCCAGGGTTGACAACATTCAACATCCGGTCTAAATATGGAAATCAACCTTAATTTCAGGGATGTGACAATCACTATCTGCAAAGGCTGCTCCTCGCCACCTCCCCCTCTTGAAAAATTCTCATTGGAACCTGAGTTAGTCTTACTGATTAGCAGCTATCTTTATGATTTTGAAGTGCAGTAAGTTCCAACTATCTGCCTCAATTCAGGTACCAAAAAAACTAATTATTTTACCAAAGATCTATTTCTGTATGTTAAGCAGCATTTTCTAAGGGCTTTTATTTAAAATATGAATTCTATAATGAGTCTAAAACATCAAGACTATTGTTTTGGAGTTTCCCTCCCCTAAAATTTCTGATTGGTTTTCCCAAAATGTATCAAGGTATAAGAGAGATCATGAAAGTTTTGAAGAGACAGAGGGCTCTCCAGAGAGTTAATACCACAAACACACTTTGTTGTTTCAAATTTTGCCCCAGCTTATTTCTAGAATAAGCCAAGTATATAGGTTGCAATGAAGAAAGAGTTGGCCCTAGCATATGGGTCACTATCCAGAAGGTCCTCTGGTCCAGGGAGTATTTCAGTACAATTCAGGACCCCACATAGGTTTGTAACTGGGTAACTGTCACACAGACCTTGAAAGGTTTCTACAGAGATCTGAAATACTGGAGAATACACTTCATGGCACCAACACAAATGAAGACCCATGAAATAGTTTAAAAATAAAGAGAACAAGCCAGGTGGGCCAGGAACTATCTTGGAATAATTAATCTTGACTCACCCAACAGATTGAAAGTCACTAAAAAATAGGTCTGTTCTGTTCCTTTTGGCGTTTACCAAAATAGGAAGTTAAAGAAGAGAGTTGTGTATTATTCACAACATGTGTATTATTGTACCTTCTTTCTCAAATAAAACAATTAAAAAAAGTCAAATGGCATTTATAATAAACCCAATCAATATAATGTCAGGTGCTTTTCATCTCTGTGATCTGTCATCTAAGAAAGGAGGGTTATGAATCTGTAAGCTTATGTAAATTAATGAGTAAATATTTCTTCATTTGATTTTTTTCTCTTTAAATAGAGAAATGAGTTGGAAAAGTAACAGTATAAGAAGTTTTAGTCCAAGAGTAAATTACAAATCACTTTGATTACTATAAAAGTATACCACTTCCAAGTCTTTTTCAGTTAACATATAATCAAAAGTTATAAATTGTATCTTTAATTTAGTGCTGTGAAAATGCCTCTAATAATTAAACCAAACACGAAGCTTGTCATTTACGGGCAAAAGGAAACCATCCCCACCCCCCACATACCACTACGGAAATAAAGCAATTGAAATCATAATTGATTTTTTAATGCAGAAAAGAAGTAAATCTTTAAGCTATTTTAAAATCAATGCTTTATACTTTATATTGAAATATAATCAATCTAGTTATATCTCAGTATTGTAGCTACATTAGAACTCATCAAAACAACGCATCCAAAACAAACTCATATAAAATTGTATTGGACTGAGTTCTCAAATAAAAATAAAATGTAAATCGTTTCAGTAAAATATTTTATTTAATTACCTAAATACCAAGAAATTCAAACAAGGTTTCTAGAGGTCATTCTAAAATATCATAAATGTGCTTAGTCTTTAAGGACAATTATACAGATACTCATTTACATGAAACCTTCCTGTTAATGGATAGAATTATATTCTTGAAATCCATACCCTCTCATGTTTTATTAAATATAATGAGATCATTAAATATTAAGTAATTCCTTTCATAGGATATTGTCATAATATTCACTATTCAAAGAATTAAGTGCTGTATTTAAGTAGCCATCAATTGTCTTCAAAAGAATCTGTAACTCTATTAAAGTTTGTTCTGATTTTATTTCTCTTATTTTAAATGACTTGGCTTCTCTCTTTCTTTTACCACCCTTTTAATTTATAATGTTAAAAAAAAAAAACAAGTAGATGAAGAAATGATAAATGAGTTTGGAAAGAAAGAAATCATACTACTTAAAGTTTATATAATCCCTACCAGAGTAAGGATATTTTTAACTTAGCACGGTGCTAATTAAAAAAATGTATTTCAGTTAAATCTCACATTAATGCTGTGAAGTAGACAGTACTACTAAACCCAACTTCACAGCTTTACAGCTTAAGAAACTATGATGTATACACAAAAATCACATGTAATTTAGTGGGAGATAGCACAAGTTATTTCAAGTTTAATTTTGACTAAAATTTGGAAATTGGAAAACTAAGATGGTATTAGTTTTTATAATGTATGTCAGCTAAAAAAGTATTTGTTCATAAATACATGAAAATAAATACTGAAGAAAAGCATAAAAAGAAAAATATATTCTCTTAGAATGCAAGGTGAAATTTTAAGTCATATAACCATTATCAACAACAGAGATAGTTTAGTTTGTTCATTTCAACCACTCAAACGCAGCTAGCTTTAAAGCTGTTTACAGTAATATCAATTTTAATTGTCATTGCTAATGACTTACCTATTTAGGTAGCTACATATTTTTAAATGTTAACAAAATAAACCGTTGAAAAACTAATGCAGGTTTAATTAAGATAAACTAAATGAAACCTGTCCCAAAGGGCCGGCCAACCGAAGGGATTTACAATCTAGGGGAAAACTGGATGGAATAGTTTGACCAATTTGTTTCACATTATCAAGCATAACTTTTTAAATCTGCTGCTATTTGACACAGGGTAACTAAATTGTAAAGCCACAAGACACTTCAGATGTGGTGTAATATATCAATTCTTCTTCATATGAAGTAACTGCATTCGGCTCCCAGGTTTGCAAGAACAAGACGGAAGGGGAGAGCTGTGTTCGCCGTGGCCCTGCACAGCATCTAGTTGTTTTTTTGTTCCTGCCTACATTCCCAAACCTACAGAGCATAGCAGGTATTCAGTGCACATTTTCTAAATTAATTAACATCTTTTTAATCACAAATATTAGAAATACAACAGTGTCGGCAGAGTACAGTTCAGTGCAATAGATGGAGATATAAATTAATCCATCCTTTATTTGAATCGGGAACAATTTATAGGTATATAGAATGTTACGATGGAATCTGAAGAGATGAGAAAGAGAGTAAAAGTAGTATAACCAAAATAAATGCTCAAAGGTTACTAAATGTTTAAATAATAGGAATCCTAAGATAAAACTAATTCAGTTAAAGTGCAATTGTCTGAAAATGGTAGATACATAAATAAGACAAACGCGCTCCAAAAGTAGGTGTTCAAAGATGACAAACAAGGGTTTCAAAGCAAAAGAACCTAAGTCAAATTATATAATAATAGTGTGTGTTTCTGAAAATGTAATCAAAGTGAAAAGAGATTTAAATGTATATGATGACAAATATTCACTGAAAATTGACTCCATGTTAGGACTGGGCTGCGTATTAAAAGCTCTGGTCCTCGATGAGACTATAAAGAGAGAAGTGCTCTGTAACTAGAAAGTGCACAAAAACAATAGACACGAGCATTGCCTAGAAGTTGGCCTAAGGCCAACGTGATCCAGGATGCAAGTTCTGGTATCTCACTAAGATGTTGTTTAGGAGAAGGAAATGCTCTCTCTCTCTGTTTCCCAGGAACTCTGAAACAAGCAGGCAGAAGATGCAAAAGCAGCATCCAGCCTGGCTCTGGCTGTGCAGTGGTCAATAAGCAAATGGAGAGCATGGGAGAATCAACTCAAATGTTCTCTCTTTTCCCCCTCCATGCCTGTGGGCACAGCTCCAAAATAAGGGCCCTCTTTAGAGATAATTCTCACCCTTCTACCCCCAGATAAATGCTGTGTTCAGTGAGTTTATGACAGCACACACACCCCTGCAGGGGCAGAACGGGGCTCATTTATCCTTATCAGTTCCACCAATTAGGAAAACAGATGCATCACGGAACAGTTGTGGTACATTAGTAGATGGCAGGGCACTGCATGGTCTAGGGAGTCGGGGAGACAGCTGGGCTACGCATAAACAAATATGAGTTGCTGACTGCTTGGAAAGTTCTATCTACACTATAACTTTTAATAAACACACATTAATAATCACAGTTAATAGTACTGTGGTTATATGTCCACGCAATCAGGCCAGATTAGCCAATTTCAATTCAGTTCACACCACGTACTGAAAGCCTACCATGTTCAAGTAGACAGAGTATGGACTAGAAAAGGAGTAACCCTGAAGATCTAGCCTTTAGGAGGCTTGTCATCGGAGGGCAAGGCAGTTGCACTGATGAGACGCTGCGATGAAGTACACTTGGAGTCTTACAGAAGAGGAATTCAGGACGTCAGAGATAATCTTTTGAGAGAAAACTGGAGCTGAATTTTAGTTATCCTTCAGAGCTAGTAGGGAAAAAAGTCCTTTATATTCAGCAATTTACCTTGCACTACAGAAAGAAGCAGACACTGGCGGTTTAAAATGGGGTCTGGCTGGCAGAATTCCTTCTGTAGTGTCTTCCAATGTCCCAATACAACCATCAAGAGAAGACACTACTGAAATAGTCAATCTATGCATATACATACCCACTGCTAGAAGCAAGGTTTTGCTACTCCATGCAAATGCATTCCAGTGCATCCAAAAACCAAATGCTGTTTGAGACCCAACCACGCCCTTCTTAAATTACATAGGAAGTCTTTCACTTTTTCTTCCAGTGAAGCACCTTTTTGCCCCATGGGTGCACCATTGCACATACCACTAATACTTTCATTTCTACATTCATTTGAGAACCCCACCCCCCATAATGGTAACAGGAGATAGAGTAGAGCAACCATTCTGTGTTCAGAGACATAATCTTCACCAATTACATCCTGTGAGCAGGTACGCAAAATAAATAAATAAATAAATAAATAAATAAATAAATAAAATAAAAAATCAATTCCTAAAGTAATTGTAAAAGGAAAAGGAAAATATTTTAATCATTCTGCTACTCAGGTCATAAATGTATGATAAAATCTGAATAAATATCTTACAGAAAAACATTAATGCTGAGTAAAAAGGTTAAGAACAAGTTTATTTCAAATGAAATAACTTTTGTTACTCAATAAATTATTTATGATCCCTTAGTTCAGTCTAGTATCTCCTCTATCTCCACATTAAATATCTTGATTGTTTTTTACTCAGTGTTCCCTTCTCTGAAACCAGGCGATAGTAGTTGTCTGATGAAGTTTATTCACAGGCTTTCAGAAATGCTAACTCAGCAGCAACTGGCTATACCAAAGGAGAGTTGTAGCCCCACTAATGGAATCAGCTAAGCCATGGGGCACTTTAAAAATATGAAATCACAGTCTGAATTTAAAGCAGTCAATATGATCAAGATCTTTTCTTAGGTTAGATTAGAATCTTTTAATTGCATTGAAGGTACATCACTTACGGATGCATTAACTGAAGTACATCCAATTTAGACCCACCAGCAATTATCAGGTCAGCATTGCCACTAAAATAACTGTTTTCATGAAAGATCAAAAGATGTCATAGAATAGTTTGCTTTTAGTGACATTACGGCTCACTTCATACATATCTGCAAGAGTGAAATACATGTCAAAATATCTTAAATTGAATATATGCAATCATTTTGTATTAGAGAAACAAATATCAATGAACATGCATTTTTCTTCATTGCTGTTAATTATTATTAATGATCCATCATTAAAAATTAATTTCTCAAGTGATTCAAATCTCTATAACAAAGTTTAAAGCAAAACTCTCTTATATTCTATTAGCTTGACCTAATAAAATTTATATTGTTAAAAACCTTGTGCTGTATTTACCTAGTTTTCATAAACTTCATTTTGACTCATATTTCATCATTCTGATTAAGAATTAAAATATCTGCTAATCAGAAGTGCCCATGCCTTTTTAAATACTTTAACTTCAGGTACTGAATCATGATATGTTTCATAAGATTATTAAAGGTTATTATACACTGAATATTAAAATATTATAACTATATGCATATACACAGAACTATAAAATTCACAACTTAATTGTATAATTAAATCAAAACCTGGTCACACTTAGAACAACAATTCTTGAAGCCAAAGCTTGAGGCCACATTGGCAAAACTCAAAATCTGTTTCCTTTTCATTTTGTTGCCGCCTTCTGGTGTCTGCAAGAGAACTGGGATTCACAATGTTACTATTAAATTTAACTCCTAGAAACACTTTTATTAAGCTCTGGGCATCAAATATAGCTTACTTTGAAGATTACTTTGAGTTTCACATGCCATGATTAGGACCCTTTCTCACCTATTAGTTTTGGCATGTGAAAGGCATATGTCATAATACATTTAAACACCTGTTGCTTTGGGACAAGCTGCAAGTCTGATAGAAATAGGACTCTTGGGGAGTGGGTGGGGTGGTTAGCTATAAGTTTCTAATATTTGGAGGCAGAACGAGATGCCTTATATATTTACACTTTATAGTTTGTGCTTTAATTAGTGTTGAAAATAGAGAGCCTGCCATAAACTTTATGTAGAAGTAAAATGTAACCACACTTTTTTTTTTTTTTTTTTTTTTAAGGAATATAACCCTAGAGACATGGGGAGGGTGGGAGGGAGTAGACAAGACTGATAAGAGAATGTAGCCACAGTATAGATGAAAGACTAAAAATCCACAAAGGTCCTGGCAGCGCAGACAAAAGGAAAAGGCCACATATCAGGGACTGTGGACGAAGTTAAAACGGAACGTTGGGGAGATGGAGTGGTTAAGGACAGCATCAGGTTTTCTTCAGCACAGACGATTGGGTGGCTGTAATGGCATTCATGGAGAAAAAGAATTCTAGAAAAGCAGCGGGCTGGGAGGGGGTGTTTCAATGGAAAAGATAATGAGTTCAGTCTTTGGACCTGTCATGTTTTTATGTGCCTATATATCTTTTTGTAAAGACATCCAGGAGGCAGTTAAAAATAAGAGGTTGTAAAATGAGAAACAGTGCAGGCCTTGATAGGAGGGTTGTTGGGTTAATCAGCACTCCTGCCCCTCAGGCTCTTGTTTGTGCCTTATTAAATAAGTCAATCAATACATTATTTAAGTGGGTTTTTAACACATTTCTTCTTTTTAATCTGCATTCTTAACATCAAATTGTAAAGAGTCAAGGAAGTGACTGTAGTAAAAGGCAAGCATAATGCACAATTAGGAGAGAGTCAGAAAAGTTCAAAAACATTTGCAGGATTCTGTTCTCTGGTATAACAGTACCAATGATATGGTGCTGAGGCACTGAGAAACGGTTAGATTATTTTTAGCATTTTCCACAAAAGAAGGCCTAGTATGTTGTAGAAAGGTTTCCATCAAGAGTGGTAAAAGGAATTTTCCTTTTGCCTTATAGCTTATATGTGTCAAAAAAACATTTTTCTCAAGAAGCTAAATGGATTATATTACTCTAAGGTCAAAAGTTGAAATATAATATTTATATTCTTATCATAAATAGAGAAGTTAGATAAAAACTGCATTCACTGAAACATGTCTGAGTAAACTATTTTCTCAGGTTATAAGGCTGGGTGCCTACCATGGGTTTGACACTGACCTAGGCACAGGGTATGCAAAGCCCCGCCTTGCAGGAACCCATTGTCTCCATTTCCTGGAAATATGTCATTCAGTCTGATCTCCGGGGGAAAACACTGCATTGCTTCCCTTTTAAAACACCCTTCCAAATACACTGGCAAACAAAATAAATTCTTACTCTTCCATTAGTAGCAGCCAATGATTAACCATATTGAGAAACCATTTGTAAAGACAGAAAGTCCAAAGGCGATTTAAAATCTTGGGCAGTTTTTTCCTATAAAAATAATTTTGGGAAGTCGATAATCACGCCTATGTATATTACACTCTCTGGATGTTTTGCTATTCAGAGAACACATTTGTTTCAGCTCACCTTCACACAGCTACAACAGTTTATATCATTTAAATCCCCTACTGTGTTATATATCGCAAGAATGAAAAATAAAAATCGTAATCCAATGCATAGGCTAATGTTTGACAAAAAACTTTGCTGGTTGCCATGTCTGAGCTGACAAGTTAAAAGGCAAAATAATATGGGTTAAATGCCTTTACATCCTAGCAGGTGTCTAGTCATCAATAATTCTCGCTGAAGGCCATTGTGTTCAGAGCACTTTCCTTCATTTCCTAATTCCCTACTTGACTCTCAGCAGAAAGAAGGAGGGTAGACAATGATTTCTGACACCTCTAAGAACTTTGCACAGAAAAAAGGTATCTTGCAATGGGCAAGCATTATTTCATCAGCATTCTCTTCAAAGTTATCTACTGGATTTCTCACAAAACGTGTTTTATTACAAATTGATATCTGTGGAATTCCAGGCATAAAAGTGGAAATCCAAGTGACTACACAGTAATAAAAGAAAACCTGTATTTTCAACAAACAAAAAAATTGATATAGACAGGACCTCTCCAAGAGAGGAAACAGATTTTATAGGAATTTGCTTTTAGCATAATACTTAGATTAGAAGGTACAATCTCCAAAATATTTGGTACAGAATAAAAGACTGATGAAATACATCTTAATATCCATTTTAGTGGGCTTATAATTATAGCACAAAAAGATATATAGAAAAATAAAGTATCATCACTTTTTGGCCTTTTGACTAAGATTAAGTATAGAAAAATTAAAACATCAATGATTTAACATTCAAATTGTATATACAGAAGTGTTACTACTTCATTTCAAAATGAATACCATAAAGTGTCACTTTAACTAAAATGACATTTTTCAAAGTTGTATGGTTTGTAATTTGTATCTATATTTTAGCATAATGTATTAAAATTTCGTGTTTTAGTGTTTGGTACACTTTTTGTGCTTAATAATTAATTTATTTTATTTTTGCAGAGAAAAGTAATTTTGCATCATCTACTAAGACATTGGTTTCATATTTTCAGAGTAGCATTATTTTTAAGTCCCAGCTCAAGTTCTAAAGAATTCCTTAAAGAAATATATTTCATATATATTATACATGTACATAGTACTCACACAAATAACCAAGAAAACGTAACCACAAATCTTCAGTGTATGTCGACGCTCTTTGCCTTTTCTATAATATTCACTCAATTAAAAACGGTGTGTATTTTTGTTTTACAATAAAAACTTAAAAATACAATTAGTTTGTATGTTTGGTAAAAATATCCATCCTGGATTTTTAACTTTCTATACAGATATTTATTGTATGTTGATACAGCCTATCTGCATGAGTCATCATAAAAAGCATATTTATATGTGTTTAAAATACTGCATTAATTTTGAAAAATTAAAAACAGAATCCATTTTTTGGCTATATCCAGAATCATAAATGAATATTTCATTTAGTAAAAATAGCTGGCTAACGTGCATATTCCATGATCTTGAAAATGATGAAATCTAAAGATTTATTTTCTCAATAAGAAAGCGGCCTTTTAGTGAAACATCAGAAGGACAAATCCACACTTCCCTTACCTAACTAAAAGTCAATCAGAGAGGGGAGATATCAAATCTTGTTAGCCTAAATGTGTTCATACCATGTTAGCTACAAAGCTCTGGAGGGCACTTAAAATTATTTTTTTTAAGATTTTATTTATTTTTAGAGAAAGGGGAAGGGAGGGAGGAAAGGAGGGAAAGAAGCATCCATCAGGTACCTCTGGATCATTCCTTCTCATATACACCCTGACCTGGACAGAACCCATGAACCAGGCATGTGTCCTAACTGGAAATTTAACCAGTGACCTTTCGCTTTGCCAAACAACAACCTACCAACTGAGGCACACTGGTGAGGCGCCACTTCAAATCTCGGTTAGATTATTTAAATGACACAGGTTTTTCTGTAACCCTTGCTTAAAACAGGAGTTCAACGAGATAATGTGAGGAGGGTTTCCCTTGTGATTTAAAATAATGCCTTCCACTAAAATATAATTATATCTGAAACCAGAAAAGCAAGGGAATGTGACCACCCTGTAGCCCTTGGTAACAGCTCCCACTTGGATAGTACAGTTTGTGGTTATGGTGTTGATAACTGATTTCATTTAGTTTCTAAAATCCATGTACAGAGAAGTTGAAGATTCTTCCCAGGAACATATCTAATACTTTCAACAATGAAAAAGCCTCTCTGCAATACATTCTCACTTACTTGGAAGACACGAAAGGAGAATGGGAGGAAAAAAGGAAGGGGAAATAGGCAAGGAGAAGCTCTCGATACTCAAATAACGTACTAACATACTCTTCATCTTGTCTCAATAGCTATAGAGTACCCCAAAATGCAAGTTATTCAGCTTTAAACAATACTGCTATTAAGACATTTTATGGTCACTTTTCTCTCCATACTTCTTTGCAGACATAAAGAGCAATATGCTATTACACTCTCTCCTTTTCTTCCTTCTGTATCCCTCCTTTTTCTAGTGCACCTGCCCAAAAAGCATAGATTTTGAAATAAAAATACATACACTATTAAATCCTTTTAAAATTTTCTGTGATTGTTTTCAGGGTTCTCCAAAGTTTCTTATTAGACAGCCTTTCTTTTAATTCCTATAATATCCTATTAAAATATTTTAGCAAAAATATTGAGCAATGTGCATACAAAATTCTGAGGACCGAAGACAAACTTTGAATTGAATAATACGCCTTCTCTCACAATGTTTATAAAGTTTATTAAATGTCCATAAATTCCTATAATAATACCAGGTAGGTTACTATGTTAACTAAGTAACCCTCACAATATCCCGTGAGATGCCTTAAATACTTTAAGCTCAGAGAGGTAAAATCATGGGCTCAAAGCTACACAGCAAATTAAGATCAAAGGCCAAGCCTGCAGAATTTCACAAACACAGTATACACCACCCTCTGCACCTGTGGCCTGTGGTTACTCTTCTCAAACTGCACATAACAGTACAACAAAGTTGATGGTGATGATAACGATGATGATGGCTAGGAACCTCCAAAATGAGTAAGAGTGAACGGAGCCTGGAAGACAATTTTACCAGGTTACTTTCCAAAATGTGACTAAAAAGATTTGAGAACATGAACATGTGCATTCTTCTTATCTGTTTATATTTTGCTGTTCATAATAATCAATTTGAAACCCATTAATAGGGTAAGTGAGGTGATCATCACCCCAAATTAAATTTCCTAATTCTGTGCTTTCCGTGGCAATTGTAAAACCCACAGGCTTGGCAATGGGTGGGGGAGGAAAAAAAAAAGAATGTTCCCTGCAGCTGCAGCTGACTTTCTGGCGGACTCGGAAAGCAACTGTGCTGGCAGCATCACCAGGCATCTGGGGCTGCGGGTGAATTAGTCTGAGTGCTGACCTTCCAGATCGCCTGCAAACGCTCTGCATTTCCCTTGCTCCATAAGGAAGGGAGTTTAACTCTTTGTATGATCATGATTGAGGTTATGATGAAATCTTCTCTAAATTAATCAATGCAACCATTATTTAATGAGATACAAAGTAACTAATAAGCATTTGGCTTTCCTAAAAGCACACTGTATTTGATAAAAGTAAACTTTTGGATTAGCTACAATTTGTGCAACCTGGTTTCAGATCTGGTGATTTGAGGCCCTTCAGTTCTCTTACTTTACCTTTAAGAGGATATACTTCCAAATCATCCAGTGAAGATGAAAAAAATATATTGATCATTTTAAATACCAACAAAGCATTTCACCACTTTCTATTTTAAAGTCTAGTTTTCCTGTGTGGAAATTATTTCTTAATTAAGTCTAAAGTACTCTTGAAGTAGTTTAAGAACATTATCTTTGTTTTGAGCCTTAATGAATATTAAAAAGCTGTTATGGCATTCAGTGTGAAAGTAGCTTCAGTTACTGAAGTCTATTTCTTTTTTGCTCCCTTCAAGGTTGACAATTTCTAAGATTTTTAGATTTCTCTTAAAGTGTTTTACAAAATAAATATTTCTTCAATGATCCCTCTTCTAGTTATTCATGCCTCTCCTTAAGAGAATAGTGTGAAAGTCAGAAATGTGATGAAATATTTATTCATGCACCTACATGTTTAAAACAAATGGAATTATATGACAATCAGATTTATTGGTTATATACTCATATAAAAATAATGTGTCAATACATAAATCAATGAATATATATACACATAATAAAGGCATCAGTAGAATTTTATAAATACAACTCGTAATTTATTTCATTATTTTATAACACATCTAATTAAAACCTTTCACTGAATGATAAAGACAATCATACCTTAACCTTTGTAAAGCATATCCACTTACTGTAACTGCTGGATCGGAGTCATACTTCAAGTTGAAAAGGACCTTGGAGACTATCCAAGTCTAACACCCTCTGAGCAACTGACCCTGAGAGACATGAGCTGTTCCCCGGGGGATGCAGGGAGCCAGTGGCACAGTCATCTTCAGAGCTCTAATTCTTGATGCCCTACCCCTCGTACTTTCCATTTACACTGTGCTGCTGCTCTGAAATTAGATTTAAATGGGATTGAATGAGATCATGTTTAAATCTACAATAGAGCAGAGCTTATTTTAAACTTTCATCCAATTTGGTATAACTGATTTCTTATGCAGAATTTCCCCTATGGCCTATTATGATCTTTGGTTTTATTTTTTCACATGATGAAGTTTTAATACCCTCACTTCAAACAAATTTCAGATAAAGCATACACACACAAACGCCACTGAACAACACAGTAGTGATGATCAACAGCTAACATAGGAAATATATTAATACTTTGAAAGATGTTCTCATGGCAATTCAACAAATAAATCCCCCCACTCTGTTTTCCTTTATTCAATGAGCAACAGCAGTATCATATTTTATTTTATTCCTAATGCAATAAACAAAATTAAATGTTTTCTGAAATAACAAATAATCTATAATAAAATATGGGTTAGGATTTGTCTAAAAAAAGGACTTAAATAACTCTACTAATCATAACTAATGTTAAGTATGTATATTTTAAAGAGAAATGTTCATTTGATTTCTGTTCCATATAAGAAGTTGCTCAAGCCTGGCTGGTGTAGCTCAGTGGATTGAGTGTGGGCTGGGAACCAGGTGGTCCCGGTTCAATTCCCAGTCAGGGCACATGCCTGGGTTGCAGGCCAGGTCCCCAGTGAGGGCCATGTGAGAGACAACCATACATTGCTCTTTCTCCCTCTTTTCTCCACTCTCTAAAAATAAATAAATAAAATCTTAAAAAAAAAAAAAAAGAAGTTGCTCAAAAAGAGAAGTCTTGCATTTAAAAAATAAAGCAAGATCATTACATACGTTCATATGCATTCATGTCCCAAAATACATTGAACTTTGCGCCAGAAAACATTCTAGAAGTAGAAAATAAAAACCAACAGTATCCCTGCATTCATAATTTAGTGTCTCCTGGGAAAAGGCAGAAATATAAACAAGTTAACACAATTAGCAGGTAATTCCTGATAGTGGCACTGTGTTCAGTGACGTCAGGGGGAGTACTTTAGATTACTCCCACATGTAGATTAATTTCATGATGTTCATATTAGCAAATAAACCCTTTTCATTTCTAAATGCTTGTCACATCTAAATTATACTATATAATTTTGTTTAAGTTAAAGAAGAAAAACTTTTTTGCAAGTGCCTTTATGCCCTTTCAAAAGTTTTTATTTATTATAGAATTTTGGTTAAGGAAGATGGCTCTCTAAAAGGCAAAGTTCTCCCTGATTTTAAAGATTTTAGTTTCAAACCAGTAATGTTTCATCTGAAACACCTGCTTATAGACACATCAGGAATTAAATGTAGCGACTTCTTTTGTAAATTTTGCTTTGTTTTGTTCTGAAATCAATATCCCATGAAAAGAATTCAATGAGTAAACAATTGCTCTGTTTTTAAGACATGTTCTGTTGTGTTCTTTTTCCCAGTTTCTCCTCTGACCACTTGTAGCCAGAATAAGGTATTTTCTCAAAAGTTGATAATTTGTAAATTGCAAAACCACAATAAGAAGAGTTTCTCCTGGGACTGACCAGCAAAATGTAAGTACTTCCTAATCATCGCATTCCATCACTTCCACTCATATTAACGTCAATATATGAAAAATTAGAGTACTAATTTTAAGACAAATTAGGTCTTGACTCAAACCAAATAGGTAAGATAGACTTAAAAAGATATTTTGGGTCATACGGGGGTTAATATCAATCATACCTACCTTTTACAGTGCTTGAATTCTGTATTACTTCTATTGTCCCACTAGAATTAGGTTCTGGACATGTTGCACGAAGAACATTCCAATTTTTTTTTAGTTTAACTCTAATCTCTTTGACTATGTATGATGTCTAAATCCACTGGGTCCATCAAAACTTTATTTGTTGATATCAACTGTAATTTTATACCAAGCCTCATTTGGAGATTCTATTTTCTATCAACTTAATGAAGAAAAATATGTGTAAAGGTACACAAGATCTACATTTATTCTCCCAATTATCATCGGCCCTTTTGCTTACTTTTTCACCTATTTTGCTACCTGACTCTGATCTCAAAAGAAATCCAGAAATCTCTTACTTATTCTTGTTTTTTTTTTCCTTTCGTCTATCTTTTAAAATAGAAAACATCTTTAGAACCATGAGCTACAAATCTTTCATCATTGATAAAACATGGCGAGATGTAAAGAAACCGCTACAGAACTTTCCAAAGGAGCATTTGGTTTTAATTTGTATTTCTTTGATGATTAACTATGTTGGGTATCTTTTCATATGTCTATTGCCCTTCTGTATGTCCTCTGTGGAGAAGTGTCTATTTAGGTCCTTCGCCCAATTTTTTTTAATTGGGTTGTTTGTTTTTTTGGTGTTCAGTTTTTTAAGTACTCTATAAATTTTTAATATTAACTCCTTATCAGATGTATTGGCATATATATTCTCCCATTCTGTTGGCTTTTTACTTTGTTGATGATTTCCTTTGCTGTGCAAAAACGTTTTAGTTTGATGTAGTACCATTGTTTATTTTTTTCTTTTGTTTCCCTTGCCTTATCGGAGATATATCCGATAAAAAATTTCTATGAGCAATTTCCGAGATTTTGCTTCTTATGTTTTCTTCTAGGATTTTTATGCCAAAGGAGCATTTGGAAAGATTCGATGAGGCTCTTAGGGGGAAAAAAAGAAAGGCATGCCAAGTAATCTGTTTTCTGCCACTGATTACTAACAGCCAATGTCTTCCGCTACATTGTCTGAGATTAATTTACATCAAAAATAATTGTTAAGAAAGCTAATTTTATTTTAATACTACATCTCCAAGAAAGAAACAGGGACCATAAGAAATGATTAAAAATGCATAGATTTTGGTGTGTTTTCATCATTTCCTTTCTGATTTTACTTCTAAAATAATAAGCAGTCATCAATTACAAGTTTTGATATTTTCGACATTTACAGAAAAACAATAGCCTATAGACTTCCTATATGCTGGAAGGAAGATCATTTTGAAATACATTAATTCATGAAATATTTTTTTCACAAATACCATGCTTTACTTGAAGTACAGTGTGTTTTAAAAATAGGCTATCTAAAAAGCCTTGGTCCAGGTGACAGTGTCATTGAACTTTCCACAATGCAAACCTAATATCCAATACTTTAACATCAGTATTGCTGCCAGAACACAACTTTCAAAAAGACCATTATCACAAATGCACTGTGTATTTTGAGCATGTAGATACAGCCAATATGTATGAGTACTTTCCATAATTTCTTTGCCTAGACCAAACTTCACTGTCACAAAAATTGAAAGTATTTTGGTAACACAAATAATTAAAACCCAAAACAGAAATAACAACTTTCTATATAATCTCAAAATTTGTATCTATTTACCATTAGGTTTCTTTTCATTTTAAGGTTATGGCACTATAAAATGAGCATAATCTAATCCTTCTTAGGAAAAATACCCTTTGACAGAAGATGAAGGCATCTCTTGTGAATGAATAATCCCAATGCTCTATATCGCTCCTCTGTGCTGAACTCTCACTTGCTAAGTGTTAACCACTGGCATTCATTCTAATAATTGTGACTTCCATTTCATTTCAGGAGGCCAGAAGGCCAGACATGAGCAAAGAAGTCTAGCAGCACTTCCACTTAGGCTTATTAGTCTAGAAGATGTTCATCTCAGAGATTATCTCTTTGAGTTCTAAGATGAACGTGCCATGGAAAAAATTCCGTATTGATTCTGTCTTCCACAGATAAAAGATTTGTGAGATAGAAAATACAAAGAGTTTTCTACAAAACATCCACTTTCCTATTAAGGTAAAGCAAATGTTTTATAATGTAAATATCAGTAAGGAGGATTTATTACATTAGAACTAAAGAAGATTATAAATTATTCTTGTCCCCATTCAAAATGCTAGAACCGGTGCTGCATGAGTATACAGTGCATTCACCCTTGTTTTATATCTAGAATTTCATTAAAGAATAAATTATATGGTATACTCTCCTCCCAAAATATTGTAAAATCATTAAGAAATACAACTTACAATTGTTCATATATAAGATGATTTTGACTGAAAAAATATCAGTGCTTTTAAGTTTTTCTTATCTGCTTTCCTTAAATCTCTATGTATCTCAAAGAAGCTTTATTTCTTCCCAAGAAAATATCACTCAGAGATAGCAGTGTACTAAATATACAGTGACAGTGAAGTAACATTGTTTGTCGTTATTTAGTTTGAAATAAGTGTATTATTTTATTTCGAACTATCAAGTACCACCAAGATCACTGGAAGGCACAATTAACTTAACGATATCCTGAAACATGAAAAGATTAACTGACAGTTTAATCGAGGTCACTTTTCTTATAGAGAAGTAATTAAGTAAACGATATCCTTTCAAGGAAAGTTTTCTCATTTATTTTGTCTAAAGGTTTAATTCAATTTTTAGTATTTCAAATAATAAAAATGTTTTCCTTGGGTTCATATATTTTGTGACATTTTTATATTAAAGCAATTCAAAGTATACAAAAATTTCAACATTTTAAATTATGACTCAATTAATGGTAAGCATTTTGATAAAGATATAGCCAAGTACAAAGGTTTTACAAACACATAACATAAATAGCTAAAGATTTCATAATTTAATATATTCTCTTAAATGTTAAAGAAATGAGTAAACTATAATACGTGTTACTGTTTAGGAAGGAAGTTTTTCATGCTCTATAAAAACACTGCTGAAACCAAAGATGCAAGATCAATATAAACCTCGTTAATAAAAAGAAATGCCACTTGTGGACCACACGGTATCTTACCTAAGGCACTATTTTATGACAGTGTTTAACACATCAAGAACAGGACCAAAGAGTCACTAAGACACAAAGATGACAGAACAGCACCACCTAGTTACCTCTGTAAAAGTTTCCAAATAGGGATGCATTTCTGCCACACTTCTGAAAACTGAACATCTTTTCCAAATAAATCATCTAGAATAGACTACATTCTTGCACATTATCACCTGCAACAGAGCACTTACTTGAATTGCTTTAATTTTCAAGTTTCTTTTACAATAAAGAGAGCAAAATTAAAGATAACGATTTAGCTGAGGCTCTTCTAGCAGTGCATTGTAGTGCTGTACCTAATCCACATAAATAAGTCTCTAAATAGAGTACCTATACATGCTAGACTAGTGATAGTCAACCTTCCTCATCTCATGGCACACAGAAACTAATTACTAAAATTCTGCAGCCCATCAGAAAAAAATACACATATATGTTTTGCCTATCTCACCAAAAAATAGATATAATTTTGATTCATTCACACCAGATGCCTATTACTGGGTCAGCTGTTGTCACTTTTTTTATTTGACAATTTAAGGGAAAAGAAGTCTGTGCCCCTGACTAAACAGTCAGGTATTGCAAGTTTTAAAAATTCTTGTGGCAAGCACACTGATTGAAAATCACTGTCCTAGACTGCCACCATTGTGATTTCTAATATATATATATATCATTTTTTTTACCCTATCTCCTACAAGATATGTATCACCTACTCCAGAGATACCACTGACCAATAAATAATTGTATTCAAAAATCCCATAAAATATGTTATAAATATAATATCATTTGCATGTTTAGGTCCTCAGTCAAACTTAAATACTAAAATAAGTAATATAAAGACCTCAAGAGTCCTGGTAAGGTAGCTCAGTTGGTTGGAATGTGGTGCTGATACTCCAAGGTTGCAGGTTCAATCCCCGGTCAGGGTACATACAAGCAACAACCAATGAATGCAGAAATGAGCGCGCGCGCGCTCGCTCTCTCTCTCTCTCTCTCTCTCTCTCTCTCTCTCTCTCTCTCTCTCCCTCCCCTCCTCCTCCCTTTCTCTAAAAATCTATTTATAAAAGATGTTAAAAATATTTGCAGCCACTCATATGATTTTGTAATTTCTAACATTTTAAATAAATGCATATAAAGTTTATTTTGTTAAAAACTTTTAAGTGGTGTTCTCATCTATTCTCCAGCCTTGTTTACCAGATATTTCAATCATATTCAGAAAGATTTCAGAAACAACATTTAATCAGCACTCTCAAGAAGTAATATTATTGTAGTATAGGTTTTAATAAGGCACAAAGTATTGTAATATAAGCAAGGGCCAGGGTTTTAATATACATGACAGTGTACAAGGAGAATTGTTTTTAGATAGGACACTTTAATAATGTTTTCCCTGAGGCATCAGCAGCTGTTTAAATGACTGCTGCTGGTAACATCAGAATTGCTCAAGCAGAACTCCAGCTCTAAAAACTAAATATTGTTGCTTGTTACATAGATCCTTCTCACAGACCTCTTCTCCCCTACATTCCCTCTGCTGACCTGGTCATCTGTTCTGGCCCACTGAGCCTTTATGAAATTAAATGAATCATCCTCTCGAACAAATCAGTTACAACAGAGCATGCCTGAATATTTCTTTTTTAACTTGTCAGCTTCTTTCAAGTTATACTGAAAGAAAGAAAGACAGACAGACAGAGAGGGGGAGGGAGAGGGAAGAAGGAAGAAAGAGGAAAAGAAAAGAAAAAAGAAAGGAAAAGTAAAGAAAAGAAACTAGCATCATACTGAGAATGTTTTCAGGATAAATGAGTGGAGAATATGAGAGATCTTTAATCCAATGTTAAATAAAGAACCTTAAAAGATCAGTGAGGTTTATAATATTTTTATTAAACTAGTGACATCATAGTCTCACTGACATACCCACATTCTGTTGCTATTGAAAACATGGAATTTTTATTTCAGGAAAAAATTAATTACATAGTTTTATTTGATTATTCTGTGTCTCAGACACTAGACTATAAACTCTATAAGGGCAGAAACTATTTCCATCTTGTTCATTTTTATTTACAACACTGCCTTTAAACACATATTTGTTGAAAAACGAATGAATAAATTATGCTTGAGAAAACCAAAAGCTATGAAAAATAAAATGATTGTCCAAATTAATCACATACACACAAACACAGATTAAATGCACAGAAAAACAAAATTGAACACAAAAATCACAACACTTAATTCAGTCTACTTCCTAATAATAATTCGACTGATGGAGCAACAATTCACTAATTTTCAAGGTTGCTGTACAGATGTAATGTCACGAGGAAAATAATATATGACCCAAACTCACATGGATGATTACAAATTAATTTATAAAACTCAATGACAGTAAAAGACAGTTTCTGAAATGTATAGACACATGTATGAAAATAAAAACATTTCTACATGTATAATCTTTTTAAACACTGAATAATGAACGCATGGGTAGATATAAAAATAAATTTTAACAACGGGTATTTTAAGAGCATATGGTTAATGTTATAAAACATCTTTAGGTGGAAAGTGGGGATGGGAGGGAAGCTATTTCTACACATTTGCAATCACCCATAAGATCTTTCTATAATACATCACCAAAGAAGATGTGTGGTGCAAACCAATCTCTGAATCTGCGGATGGGGAAACTGGGCTGCAAGAGAAGTAACTTGCTCAAAGTGTCTAAAACAGTTGCATGGCTTGGATGAGAACTGAGGCCTCTCGATTCCTACCATTATGTCTTGCTGCCGCGGGGCACTTTCCAAAATCAAAGCCTGAATTAGTCCAACGGTATCACTTCCCTCCACAGAACAGAGAACTCTCACTACAAAATAACGAACCCCCACCAGGCTGGCCCTGGTACCACTTCCACACTGGCTGTGCTCCGGCGGGCTGTTGCATGTGTACCACTCAAGGATCAGGAATATCTAATTACTCACTCTCCCTCTGTCACCAAGTCCCTGTCATTCACCTTGGTACACCCAGATGATAAAAGATCTCAGGAGGAAATATCCCTAATGCCTGATCAAAATTTACTGTTATGTGACAGTAAAACCATTATTAAAAGTTAAAAAGATTATTAATCTTTGAAACCTGCCCATACCCAATCCTCATGCATAGCTGCTGCATTACAAAATGTACTTTCATGCTATCATATCCTTTGAGAATAATCTGTTCTGCTTTGTTGGTAGTCTGTACTTGCACAGTCAATAAAATTGGGTAAAGCAAAACAAAACTTTAAAATAAATCTGCCTTTATGACCTCTACCAGACATCTAAAAAGCTATGAATTAATTTCTCTACCAATATCTTTATCTTAGCTATTCCATGGAAGTGGAAAGGGATGGAGAAGTGAAGCTTCACAACGCCATTAGACTATCTGACCCATAGCCTCCTATGTTAAAAAAGAAAGCCAGTGGATATGAAATTATCCTCTGTAAATTTTACTGCACATTTATAAATAAATTCATAAATGTTACTGAACATTTATGTTAGCATCAATTCTTTCTATAAAGACAATTCACTTAGTAAAATATACTTTTGATGAATATTCAGGTTATCGTGTTTAATATGGTGACTCTGGACAAGAATGTTGGTCTAAAATGCTTTAGCATTTAAAGTGATAAATAGAAGTCCTTCCTTCTTATAGCAAACTGAAAAATCAATTTCTGAGTAGGTCATTATGATTAAATATGTTGAGAAATATGAAGGTGTAATTCTTCCTCACATTTCTTGTGTTTCAGATACCATGTGGTTACACATAAAACATTAAAAAAACTGAATTTCTAATCATAGATTTATAGGAGTATCAATATAATGAATAAAATTCAGTAACATAGCAAAATAATTTTCCACCAAACCAGTAAAACAGTCAACAAAAATTGCTTCCCAAACTACATCCACTTTCATTCACTAGGCTCCAGAAAGTTGATCAGCAAGGGTTAAACAGACATCACATTAAAGAAGGAGGTTAATCTTCTGTGGTTGTTGCATCACACTGACAGGGTTTAGCCCAAAGCAAGATATTAGGTACTAGGAGAAGCTATGGGAGAATGTAATCCTTAATATCAACCCCATAAAGTGGCAATAACCCCTAATAAATTGAGCTCATTTAACATACTTCAGATATTTATTTATTAAATGTGTATTTCAACATAAGGATGACAGAAGAATTTCAGCAGGTGGCATCAGGCAAATCTTAAGTTAGCCTAGTTAATAATATCTTCTCAAACGCCAAGAATTACGAAACAGTCAAAGTCCAAAAGACATCAAGGAAATTGACTTTTAAATAGGAAGAAAAACTCAATGACGTTTAAGAAAAGCTACATTTCACTGATACTTTTAGAAAAAGCATGCATAAAACACTTTATTTTCTCTGTTGGTGTTCAGATCCCAGTAACTATGTTTAAATTCTCTTCAAAATCAATTAATATTCACAACCGACCTCCCACTGTCTTTTAATATAAAAATGGAAATAAATCAAATTCAGCAATAGCGAACATGTATCCTCAACTGCAGAAGCATGAGTAAGCATTAAAAAAAAAAAAAAAAAACAAGGAAAAAAAAAAACAGTACTTAGGATTTTCTTTACAAGTCCTTTTACATAAAAAGGATAGAATACCCCTAGTTAAACTGAGAAGAATATAGTCTGAACCTGTACTTCAGGGACTGCTCAGAGAACCTCTACTCTATAGCTTGGCAATAACAAAAGCAGGTCAACCCACACTGATAATCTGGCAGATCAAGGTCAGTTTGTAATTCTTCTTTGCTTATACATTTATCCAGAAATACCAGCAACCCTAGGTAGAACAATACTATTATTTGGCTTCATGTTTACCCAAAGTCATCATCAAGAATATTTTTGAGGCTAGGGATATAAATATCTAGTAAGTAGACAAAACAAGACAAGGGGTTACAAGACCCAGAGAAACTGGAGAGATTCAAAGCTGTAAAACAAACATTTTCAGTGCAAGCTTGAACTGACTACCCTAACTGAAAGCAATGACTCCAGATTTTTTGAGAGGTATGCTATTATTTAGAATTGTTTGTGTTTCTCAGTATCCATTTGTGCTGTCTCTTTGTATGTTACATCCAAATGAAAATTCATTGCAAATATTTATTCTGTTCTGTATACTGTATTGGCATTTTGGCAGTTATAACATAAATACTTAAGTCTTATTTGGATCCAATTAAAGAGATGTGTTAAGATGAAATGGATTGGAGGGAAACTAATCAATCAGTGGAATGAAAACACCGAAAAAAGACACAGATCAGACATTCGATGAGGCACTTGAAATAAAATGAAGACTAAGACCCTGTACTCTGGGAGCTTATAGTCCACTAGAAGAGACAGATAAATACCTAACAACCCAAATGTTACAATAAAAATATATGAGGAGGTTATAAAAATCATAGTATAGATAAAATAATGCTTAGTTCTCTCAACTAAAAAGACACACATGATTAAAATAATCAATAAAGTGCAGGTGGCATTCTTTTGTCTACTAAAACAAATACATCAGATTCTGGCCAAAAGTTCATATAATAAAAAAACTCTTAAGCATTCCTGGACACTAATGTATTTTTAAGATGTCATTAATAATAATATGGCTTCAAAATAATGCAATTGTGTAAAATAATAAATACTTTGTTTAAATTTTTATATATCAATTTACAAAATGCTTCTTATCACAATGGTCATATGTAAAAGAAAGAATAATGGTTGTATTTACTAATTAAATTCTAGTTTTTTTATATAATACACAGAGGAATGCAAGTAAGTTATCGGTACAGTTAATAACAGTATACTCTCAAACTCATGCAATGTAGGAAAATACCCTCCTTAGAAATGGTGATGTACTAAATTAACCAATTCTAGTAGCTATCCCTTCACACACACACACACACACACACACACATCCCTATTTTAAAGATGATTCTCTCTCTCCCTCCCTCTGCATAGGGTGCTTGAGAATGAGTTCAATGTGTCTATATACTGCCACAGTTGTCCAAACTGCAACAACAACAACAACAAAAAAAAAAAAGCTGGAATATAATGTTTCAAATTTAGCAATGCACTGACATTTGGCAGCCCACAAAGACTGCAGACAATTAATACGATCTAAAAATCTATAGCATGAAATAATAACTAGCAAAACTTCAAGATCTTACCATAGCAAAATGTGTTAATGGGCTAGTTAGGGAATAGAGTATTGATTTGGGAACAATTTCTGATTCTTCTTTTTGTTTGGAAGAGTGAAAGGAACAATCCCTATTCAGGATAAGGGATACACATTTTCACTCATTATTGTACTTCATTCCCAGTGCAAAGAACTGTTTAGAAATAACAGATACTGTATTATGTGTCACAACAGTGAATTTCATTCTGCCTTGGCAGAGTAACTAGTTAAGTGCACAATGCGAGTAACTGCTTGCTGCACTGGAGTCACAGATATATAATTGCCTTCAGAAACATCCTTCTCTGAATACCACCTACACATTAATACATGACAGTGAATTTACAGCCAGACCCCTGTTCTAGCCCACATGATCCCTGAAAAGGCTTTGAAATGAGGACACGTGCATAATTAAGGCACACTGAATATCACAGTACATGTAACAAACTAGAGTATTATGAATCCTTAGGGGGACCTCATAGAACTAATACATTTTCTAAAGAAAGCTGCACATGAGTAAAGAGAGCCTAAAATGCTAATTAGATCCTCTCAGTGAAAGCTATAGAAAAGTTGATTCTTGAATCCTGAAGTTGGGCACAGAATGGAACATTTGTATACAGAAAGACTGGAGAGAGAAAAAAAAACGAATTTGACATCAAAGCCCCTCAATGGATGATTTATACAATTCGTGAGAAAATAAGTGAAGCAAAATAAAAATATAGCAGTGGGAGAATCCCAAACCTCCTGAAAGGGTTAAGAATGAGAACTAATTTCCTGTCAGAAAGGGATTATGTAACAACAGAGGGAAACACTCAGCCTAGCATATGCTAATTCAGTAGGCTTTGCCAGGCATTTCTGTGTGTTTGGCTGGCTCTCTCATATTCTTTCCCTCCTCTTTTTGCCATTTTTATTATGAGACTAAGGAGGTTGAACTCACACAATATGCAATAAAAACGATAACAAAAACAAGTAAAAACACATTCTACATAATTTAACCTTGTTAAAATACTGGGGTTCTTGCCTTGGAGGGTGTAAGGGAAACACCCGATCTGTGT
Source organism: Micronycteris hirsuta (assembly GCA_004026765.1). NCBI lineage: Eukaryota > Metazoa > Chordata > Mammalia > Chiroptera > Phyllostomidae > Micronycteris > Micronycteris hirsuta. The sequence continues at coordinate 54,308 of PVJI01002649.1, read as the reverse complement.
ATAGTCAGTATATAGGTTTTAGCAGAACGCCCTTTCTTTATTGTCCATTCCCCCTGTTAATTTCTGTTAATGGGTCTTTCAGGTTGGTGGCAGAGTCAGGAGTAGGGGAGATATTATATTCCTGGAGAGAGTGAAGGAAGCCAAGTTACTATTTGGACTTCAGCACATAAAATAGATAGCAGTAAAGGAACACAAGTGTACAGGGGCAGGGGATAAATGGTAATGGAAAAATACAATAAAAAATAAGACATTTATTGTACATTTTTATTTGCTTCTAAATACAAATGTTCTAATCATTTCTCACTGCAACCTAAGTACTACTTCTGATTGAAAAGCAGAGGACATCTGACCTATGAGAATGAATGGGAGACGTATATCCTGGACACATTCCCTATGGGTGTATAGGACAAGCTAGTATAAAACGTGAATTTATTAAGAAAATAAAAACCTATTTTATGCACTATAAGTTTTAGTCCTTGATGTTTAAGTAAGGGTTACGAATGTCACTTACATTTTTAAATGCATACAATTTTAGCAAAGAAGCTAAAAATATTTCTTTACAAGAACAAATTAATTGGCTTTATAATTACATGAAATCGATATGGCAGCTATACTCTCAGTCAGCAAGCAGCATATCCTCATCAGGAAAGGTGCCTTCTCACTGCATTCTCGAAGATAACTTTAGATAAACAATGTACAGTTTCTGTAAATAAACTATCATCAAGTATACATTTATTTGGAAATCAATTTGACCTATAAAACTTTTGTTTTCTTATGTTAAATATTTTTTTACTACTTGAACACACTTAGCTTTAAGATTGTATGTTCCTAAAAGTAAGGAGGCTTATTTTGTCCTAAACAATTCCTAATGACGTCAATACCTAGCCCCCAGAGAAACGGTTTAACTATGACTAACTGTGGGTTTCCCTTTCAGCATTCAAATGGATGATAGATAATTTCAATATTCACGTAAAAACTATTTGCTGACTCAGAAGTGTTATCCCCCAAAGCTGAATAATGACTGTCTCAATATTTACTTCAAAGTCATCTAAAATAGAATCTGAATAATTAATAGCCTGCTCTCTCCCTGGCAGATGTCTTTACAACCTCAGCCCTATGTCTATTCAGGTAGCAGTAGGTTCTCATCACTCAGCTTCATAGGCACAATCAAAGAACCAGAATAAATGCTCAAGTCTAATGTAAATTCAGAAATTGTAAATCTAGCTTGTGTGTTTTCAAGTGCAAAAGTCAATCGTTGCTTATTAATAGCCTAAGAAATTTTAAAAATATATTTGTTAATTTTCATGAAAAAGGTATAAGAAAATAATGAGTACAAAAAAATAAATTATTGCCTTTTCCTTACACTTCATCCCTGAGATGCCCAAATTCTGATTACTAATAAAATTATACAGATATTGCTTAGTCCTAAAAATAACTGTACACTTTAAACTTGTATGTATGTGCATATAGAGATAAATGATTGAGGAATATTTCCTTTTTCAATAATTAGCTCTCTGATTTTGACATTAATATTTAACTGATACCTAATTGAGCAGAATGTTTACTTTCACAAATTTTAAATATGCTTCACACTTCTAAGATGAAAACAATTTCATACCTGTTTAAAGAAGCCCACCGAACACATTACCAGGACCAACTGGGCTCATTTCTGGAATAAAAATGTATATGCATGTTATGTTCAATTTTTTTTTTTCTGTAGCAAATGGAATCAAAAGAAACAAAGCTGCATTCATTTCTGTTGTCTGACAGGCTTCCATAATAGGCTGCCCATAACAACTGGTCCACAACTCTTACTTTTATTAAGAAACTTACTTGGTGTTTTTGCCTTGGTGATAAATAATATTGTTCACAGAGGAAATATACTCGACTGATTTGATATTAACACAAATTCTACTTTATGACCCTAAATAAACTATGTTCACATATACTGAACAGTTAATCTCTATTTTTTTAAAACTACTGTATTCTCATAATACAGGAAATGCTCCAATAAGAAATAAAATAGGGACTGACTCATTACTAACTAAAGAAAGGGAAGGGTAACAGAATAGTTCCTAACCCAACATTTATTAGGCCCAGAACATGGAAACAACTGTACAGTAGTCTTATTTTAATTTTGCTATTTATCTTCATTAAACTGACCCATGTTCTTGGGAGTTTTCACAAAAACTACTCATTTCACCATTCATTTGATGAAAACATTGCTAATTTTATTAGGGTTTATTTATTACATTAATCGCTAAACAAAATATGTGTTCTCCCATTTACTTCGTCATGAGCTCAGTGATTAGAAATACTCTCTGGATTATTCCTAGTTATAAAAAGCCCAAGGACAGTTCATGTCCACTACAAGCCAAGAAAAGACGTCCCATTTCACTCATGCCACATGACTGCTTTCCTGTGTGTGCAGACTGCAGAGCACATTAGGCCTGAGATGCCATTTGCATCATCACACAGCAGGGGGCTTCAGCTGCCACAGCTCTAGATTAATCCTAACCCACCTCTCTACACAAGGAATTTGCAGAAGATGCCTTTTTTTGATACTACAAAAACTGCACTCCAAAAATGCTTGACATTTTCAAATAAAATGGTGGCAATGAACTTGTCCTTTTAAATGTTTTAAGTTAAATCAGTAAATTTAAATCATGCCCTTCGTTTGTTCACGAAATGATTTTGTGATCTAATCTAATGCAAAATATCTGGGACTTTTAATTAAAGAAAAAAAAGAGTCAGGAAACAATGTTAAGAACAACTGATCAGACTGCATTTCTGTAAAGATTTATATCAAGAGCTGTTGCCATGTTACTTTTCTATAGGAAAACTGTTCCTAAATTAATATAGACTACTAAATGTTAAAATTAACTCTTAAGTACATTGTTTAACCAAGTGTGAGTGCTGATACATTATGAGGAGAAGAAACCATTTAACTCATTAGAATTAAATAGGACATACCTATTATTCAATCAAATGCTATTTATTATGCATCTACCAAATACAGAATAAGAAGACTGAACAGATAAGTAAGGCTCAGGCTTGCCCTCAAGAAGCTTAATAATCATTGGACACTGGAGCTGCTCTGGAGGGTAAACAAACCACCCTCTTCCAATTGCACAAAGGGCTTCTGACTTCAGCTTGTGAATTATGTTTTCTTGGTTTGTGATTTCCCTTCTCACTGCCTCCTTAACCTATTCGGCCAGCTGGTACACAATGGGCAATTGTACCAGGAGGTTTAACAAAGTCCATTAAGATGAGGATTCTCTCTCAATAAATCTCAACGCATGTCAGCATGATCAAATAAAACATCAATAAGACAGGTCTATGTTATATTATTAATGTACCCAAAGTCATTCCTAATAAATAAATCTTACTTGTCTCAATCATCTAATACCCCATAGACTGCCTATTTTAAAAAGAAAATTGATGTAATTTGATATTGATCATAAGCCACTTTAAAATGCAAGCTTAGGATGTCTTCCAATATTTTTGCACTTCCACTTGCTCTTTAAGCAATTTAAGTATTTTTTTTTCTTTATGAAAATGACATTATTTCAGTACTTAAATGCGGGGCAAATAGTTTTCAAGGACCTTATTTCTACTGGAGGAGGCAGGAAGAGGCCATCTAAATTGATGCTCTCCTTTGGCACATTATGTTCTAACAGTTGTACAAGTGGGGAGGAGACAATACAGTAAGCTTCCATATATTAATGCAAAGTTAGTCCAGAAACTCCTCATATTTGAGGGGGATTTTCTTAAGTACTCAGTGTCTGGTGTTTGTTTAGGTCAGAGTTAACTGTCTCATGTAAAGACTCTACTTTTCAAAGTTTCAGCTATTAATCAAAAAAGGGAAAAGTGAGCTATATCCCAGGACTGTAGTCAGTATAAGAAATAAGCTTGACAAGCCTAAGGTTATTACATGTAGAGGTAAAAGAGTGGGAAAAACAAGATTTTAGGAACTATTAAGTAACCAGTATTTTATTTAGTGTACATAAGTGCATTTTATATTATAATGAGTTTTCTTAAAACATAAGAGGAGGTTAATGACACATACTCAGGCAAGTAATATGTATGTCCAATTGACCTTTACTTTGAAGAGCTTCTTTCTGAATACAGCATATCATTTACCAGAATGTTCCATGGTGGAGGGAAAAAAAAAACCTTAAAGCCCTAAAGCCCCAGTATTTGTGTTGTTGGATGTGTTTTTCTGTGAGATAAAGTCTAAACAGAAAATAAAGTTCTCAACAAAATCAGGGTCTATGCATATCTAATTTCTGGTTATATTTTGCCCTTCTCTCTTTTTTTTTTTTTTTTTTTTTTTACCCTTTCTAGACCCGTCCCTTGTTAAACAAGACAGTCTCCATCTTTGCAGTGTCTCCTCAGGCATGAAGAGGGATACAGCTTCAGCAAGGGCTAGTAATAGAACTGGATCTACTCTGAAGCCAAGAGAGGTCTTAGTTACAGGTGGCGACCTCGTGCACTCCTCATTCTAAAGAATTTCATTTCTCTAAAGTGTCCCCTCCTCTTACTTCCAATTATTCCTCTGTCTGTGATAGGGGGTGGGGAAGGATGCCCCATATCTTAATACTGAATCAAATTTTGTCTAAGTCTGATTCCAAGTTATGCTTTGGTCAAAACCATGTTTATTTTCTAACTATCTCATAAAGACCCACTGGGGACAAATTGGTAGGTGTTGTGGAATAAAACTATTTTTTTTTTACTCAATGTATCATTGGCTTGATTCTCACCATTGGCTTATAATTCTAACACTCTACAAATTAACAAGCCAGAAGAAAGATTGTGCTTCTGAGAAAACGTAAAAAAATGGTGACATGTAAAAAAAATGAAAACCCAGAGATGGTATGTCTAATGAGCCCTCTTGTATAAAATAAAGCATACTGAAAGGAAGGGGATAATAATACAAAAGATAAATAAATTATTAGTATTAACTTAAGTGACCGGACACGATTTTACTACTGACAAAACTAATAATAAGAAGCTATAGAGTGCCTATACTATTTGCCTAGTCATAACTACTAGCAGGCAGACCAGGCTCTCCCTAGGCAAAGTCAGTTGCTCACTATGTCCCCTATCACTCTTCCTCCCCCGCATACAGAAAAGAAAGACCTGTTAAGTATTTAATCTGTGTCCAGGAAATAAAGCTTTCATTTTACAACCTCACCAAGTCCTAATAAAATAATAGGGTGGTGGGAGAGACATACACCTGAAGCCTGAAGCAATGTTTTCAGACAAGACTGAGACAAGGAAGGCAGGAGCAATCTGTTTGAGCAGGAACTGACAACATCAACAAAGTGTGATGTGTCTGTGGAACAGTGTTTGATAAATGTGAGGCAGCCATAAACATGAGAAGACAATCCAGTGGTGCTTTGTGCCCCTTCCCCCTTTTACTTTTTTTTTTTTTTTTCAATCCTCTCTCTCTTTTGGTGTATTAATATGGCCTGATCTAAGATGCTCACAAGTACACAGAGATCACTGGGCTGGTGCTCTTTCCCTGGTTGCTGTATCAGAACACTTATTTATTTATTTGGACCTGATGCTAGTGCTGTTGCTGGCTGCAGTGGTGCATTTTCTCTGGCATACCTACACGCCTTCCACCACCACCCCCAGTCTGCTGGGAAAGCAACACTGTCTTAATCATCAGTTTAGGTACTTAATAAAAGAGACCCATTCCCTTAATAAAAGAGAATGAATGCAGCTGATGGAATCTTCCTGGTAGAGAAAGTAAATCCTCCTCCAGGCTGAGAGAGAGAGAGAAGAGGCACCAGCAGACAGTTATTTTGCAGTGCACTGAACAGACAATTCACAGGGAAATATTGAAGGCAGAAAGGAGGCGACCCCCAAGTGCAGTCCATTGCCCACATGTTCCATACTAAATAATCTTCTCGCACCAGCCCAGCAGTGTGTCCGATGACGTGCTGGGGCCAGCACACACAGATTGGCAGGAAAAACACACCCAGCGGTGTCGAATTTTCATCACAATCACCAAATTAACTGATTTCCCCACATAACACTCCCCTACCCGGCGTGGCGGAGCGGGAGCGCGGGCGCGTGCGCGCGCGGACACACACACACACACACACACACACACACACACACACAAGCTGAGAAATGCAAGTTACTGAAAGGTGAATTAGGGTCTCTGGGAGGATGTTTCATCATGGATTAGAAACCCAAGTAATGCGTGAGGCAACTACCCGGGTTACTTGTGCGAGGGTGGGGGGATGAGTGGTGGGAAATGGGACGAGGCAGCGTAAGCAGGAAGAATGGGCTGTCTGCCTTCTCCGGGATTTAGCACATGACATATCTGAAATTTACATACAACATAAAATACACAAAATTACCACAAAATAGTCTAAAGGACATCTCCGCAATGCCAGTTAATTAATTAATTCAGGGAAATTCTGTCCAGTACCACTTCTTTCATATTCATAAATATGCATAAATGAAAAAAGGTCCCGGTCTATATCCCGGAGGAGGATAGGAGAGAGGATGCAACCCAAGAACTTGCTGAAAGATGGTTCACTGACCTCATTTAAATCCTCCAAAAGCCGATTGGGTTTTGCATGCCTGTGTGTTTTACTTTCAGATTCCTTTCATTCAGGTACGAATAAATTTGATCAACTCGTTTCACGCAAATACACAAATGATGACAGAGGGGTTAGAAGTGGAGAAAGATTTAACAAGAAATCAAGTCACCTAGCTTTAAAAAATCCTACCGACCATCATTTCCCCTCCATTCTCCCTGAATCTCACACTCAATCCACATCCCCCTACTACTCTCTTCAAAGCAACAATCTTCCCCCTTACAGCCCCTGCCCAGCCAGCCCTAGAACGCCGTCTCTGCCTCCACCAACCACCCCAAAGTGTGCTCTCCCCTTGCACTCGGACTCCAAACATTGCCATTTATTTAATAATCGGCAACGTCCTCCCATTCCAACACAGACCGTTCCTCCCTCCTCCAAAAAAGGGTCTGGGGAAAAGTGCACCCCAGGTCCCTAGCCGCTCCGCATCCAAACCCGGTGATTTGCATAATCACAGTGTTTTGTGCGGTTTCCCTCCACTGCGGTCACAGGGGTTCTTACAATTCACGTGAACGGGTAATATTAATTACGGGCAGAAGCGGCAGAGAGCGGGATGGAGAGGTAGGAAATCTAAGCGAAAATCCCTATAAGAAAGTAACTGCTAGGGTGCATACATTTCTTTGCTGAAAAAAGAAAAAGAAGAAGAAACAAACAAACAAACAAAAAACCCACATGGACTGAATAATAAAAAGTCGATTTGCTGATAAAGTGGGCTTTGGGGTTTTTAATTTTCCCCTTCCTCTCGCCCTGCTTTTTTCTTTTTTTTTTTTCTTTCTTTTTAAAAAAATGTCTTGGTTAATTTATTGTTTATTTCTCTTTTCCTTTATTTCTCTTTCTCTTTTCTTTCGTTCTTATTTATTTTAATCCCACACACAGTCTCGTCTCCCTCCCTAGGTGAATGACAAGTCTCACAACACATTCCCCCTGGGGATGTTATTGCAATGCACCCGGTGCTGCCGCTGCTGCTGTTCTCGCCGTCTCGGTAGCTCGCTCCCAGACTCTCACTCACTTTTTAAAGACACAGGATATGATGATGGTGGAAGAAGGCGAAAGAGAAAGGCGACCCGAAAAGGGGAGGTTAAAAAGACAAGAGACGGAGGGTCGGTCAGGAGAGTGATGTGGGAAGTGGCTGGTGGGGGGCGGGGGGGAACATTCAGAGAAGGTACAAATTGCTCGTGAAAAGGCGCGGGGGTGGGGGTGGCGGGGATGGAGTAAGACGTGTAGGAAGCTCAGGTGAATGAAGAGGCGAAAGGTGCCGCGTAAGGGGGCTGACTGCTGGGAGAGATGAGCTGAGCCTGTGCTAGAGAGATTCGAGGAGCGGGAGCAAACTGCCACTGCCCCTTGCTGCACCGGGGAGGGAGTAGGGAGAGGCGTCTGGAAACGTCAGGGGACTGGGGGACTGGAAGGAGGAGAGTGGAAATGTGAGGTGGAGTGGGGATGGATGATGAGGAATGGGCGTGAAGTTGATGCTCCCCGCGGCGGGGAGGGGATTACCTTGTAGCAGGAGCCCGCAGACACTGTAGAAGCGGAGAACGGCGCTGCGCTTCCAAATCATGGTCCCTTCTCTAAACGGTTTGGGGGAGGAACCAGGAGGCACGGATCTGCTGGTGAGCGGGGCACCAAAGTGTAGGGCTCCGCCGGTGTCCTCCTCGCGGCGCCCGCCGGCCCCACAGTCCCCGCTGCTGCGGTGTTCGAACCCACGGACGCGGACGGGGATCGGCGGCAGCAGAAGCGGCAGCGGCGAAGCACCCGCAGAATGGGTTTTCAGTGGGCTAAATAGTTTCTTCTCCTGCTCCCGGTGGTGCAGCCGCGACAGCCCGTCTGCCAGGCACAGGGTCGGGCTAGCCTTCCCCTCGGTGCACACAGCAAGTCCCAACGCCCGTTGAGGCTGCCCGAGCAGGCGGTGCAGGGATGCTGGGGTGTCGGAAAAGGTGCAGACGAGGGCTCCAAGGAGTGGGTAGGTCACGGAAGGGAGGGGCAGAGGGAGAGGGGGAACATGCAAGCAGCAGCCGCCGCACGCGCTCGGGGTGTCTTGGGGTTCTGGGAAAGGAGGTGGCAGCGGTGGAAGCAGCTCTAGTGGCGGTAGTGGCGGTGGTGGTAGTGGTGGCGGTGGTGGTGGCGGCGGCGGCGGCGGCGGCTCCCGGATGCTCCGGCTGCAGCGGCAGCGGCAGCGGCGGCGGAGGCGGCAGAGGCAGCAGCGGCGGCGGCGGCGGCGGCGGCGGCGGTGGCGGCGGCGGCGGCGGCAGCTCTACAGAGCACCAGACACAAGGGCAAGCTCAGCGCGGCGGTGGCCCCGCCCCCACCGTGGCCAGACAGACACCGCCCCCTGACCAATGGAAATGCATCCGCCCACCAGGTCTAGCCAATGAGAGAAAGGGATGGGTGGAGACAAGCGCCGGGAAAAACAAACAGGCTTCTCAAGGACCCTTCGGGCAGGAAGAACTAAAGCCCCCATTCACACACCCACAGCGGGTCTCACCTTTCTCGAGAAGTCTCACCCTAAGTAGCAAAGGAGACAGCCGCGGTCTTTTATCAGTGTCGTGCACTTGGGAAGGGTTCAGCTAATCGTCACCGCGAGGAGGCGGGGTTAGCCTTGTCCCAGCAGGTTCTGAAATCCGTGGTGCCTGGGACCGGTTCTGGGTGCGAAGTTCTTTTGTGCATTTGTACTCCTAGAACAGATGGCGGCTGCACCTGCCCACTCACCAGCTGCATTACCATTCTCTGACGCTCCGAGCAGCAAAAGAGAAAATTGCAGAGGGCGTAGGAGACGCTAAGTATAGGGTGCGGAACACCTACCTGCCTACAAGAAGTAGTGTGGCAGGGAAGGAAAAAGGGGTGGAGGAAATTATTTTTTGTTGTTTTCTAGAATTTTGACTTCGTCTAGGCATAAATCTCGGTAAAGCCTAGTTGGTGACAGTATCAGTCATTACTGGAATCAGGCAGATCCTGGTTAAGATGTCATACTGTGTCTTCTGGCTTCATGTCTGATGAATTTACTTGAACGTAAAATCTGAAGCCCCCTCAATTCAGAGTTGTAGGGGTTAGTTGAGAATGCAAACTTGTTAGTTACAGAGTCACCTAATGAGTAAATGCTTCATAAATAGTGACTTTACCTGTTTAGTGAGTTTTTTCTGATTGTGGATAGTAGGAAATCTTAGGCAATCCCCTATAAACATATTACCGATAGTCTTCAGAAGCAGAAAAAGCATAACTGTACTTTCTTCAGGGATTCAATCAAATAGAAAGGAACTCAGGAAAAAACAACCTAAATAAATCAGGATACCCTGAAAAGTGCCCTTTAGAAGAGAAGATACAAACAAGCAAGACATAAATTAATCAGAAGTTTGATTTCCTAATTAGCTTAATTCCCAAGCTTTTCCTTATGACCAGTTTTTAATTAGACCAAATTACCAGATGATGGACTAGTTCAGTAGTGTTAAATCAGTCACACCATAAATAAAGTCTGCTTTGTTTGAAAGACTACACAATAGAAACCTGCAAGCAAGAGACAGAGGGAAAGATGAGAGGCAAGATCAATATTGATGCCCTTCACTCTTGCCCATTTGTTGCTTACTTTGCCACAACCTTTTACAAATTCAACCCTTGCCTTTTAACTAGTGACCTATTCATTTCTCTGTCCACTTTTCTCCCCAGGTTCTCAAAATTAAGAAATAAAATGTCCATAAAAAACTGCAAGTGGACTCGAGAAGAAAGAGGATGTGTGAATACTCTTGTTATTGTAGGAGATAGTTACCTACTGTGAAATTTAGCTGTTAGGAAAGTCAGTAAGTCCAAAGATCCTGTTATCATTTAACTATTGTGAGCATCAAAAGGTGAAATTCTAATCATTATTGACTCAGACTTTGTGTCAGGAAGAATATAACAAATGAAAATACCAAAGAAGTTAGAGTTTCTTTATTAAAACAGGCTTCTTGTGTTCTAGTGCACATCCTAGTGATAGTCCTTTGACCTTGAGCACATAATCCATTTCCCTGATCCTCCGTTTCCTCAACCACAATATGAGGAAGCTGCATTTGATGACTTCTAATGTCTCAGAGAGCTTAAAAAAAAATGTTATTCTAAGATTGTTGTATTCAAGGAAATGCCCCAACTAAACATGAGTATTATAGCATTTGTGATCAATACCCAGAAACAAATCTTGTTTTTGTTCTTGCTGACAACTACCAGAGCAATTAGAATTTCTATGGTGAAATAGTCTATAGGTTTGCTATGCAGTATGTGGTCTCAGACCAGCATCATCACCATTACCTGGGAACTTACTAGAACTGCAGGATCTCAGGCCCTACGCCATATCCACAGAATAAGTTCTTTCATTATAACAAGATTCCAGGGTGATTTACGTGTACACCCTGAGAAGCACTAGTTTTTAACACAGCTTTACTGAACACTCAACCTCAGGGAGCATTTCAGTGGGAGTTCTATGAAATGGAGGAGACTAAGAAGCCCAGAGGATTTTTGTTAAGTTACTCTTTTCAGGAACCCCAGGTGTCTCCTTGCTATCACAACCAAAAAAAGTAACTTTGTAAACTATAGAACTAATCAATTAATTTAATTAGGTATATATTTTTAAATGTTTGCAAGTTTGATTGTGATGAGAGTCAAAAACTTTTGTGTGATTAAAAACTCTCTATAGCCTCACACCAGGGATTGGAAGAGAGTTTGCACTCATTCCAGTCTTGAAGGGACAGCACTCAAAATTCAAGCTCCAGCCATTTGGATAAATAATGTCATCTTCGAGGGCAAACAATAGGTAACACTGTATTTTCTAAACAGTCTATTCTTAGATGCTATTAGCCTATTACATTTTTAAAATATCAAATGCTCAATGGTTGTAAGAGCTTTCAGTATTTTAAAGTGTGACAATAGTCAAAATGTTACAGAGTTGTCATTGTATGGGTAAAATTATTTCTAAAATGTAAAATATTTCTTAGAATGCAATTAAACATCTTTAAATACCTTCATTTTATAGTTTTAGGACAATTCTTCTCTACCTATATTATTAGTATTTCTGTAAATCTACAAATTAACTGACCTCTTATGACTCATCAATTGATGAATGTCATGAATTGTCCGAAAATGGCATCTGTCCATGCATCTTTACAAGCAACAGTCTAAGGTATGAAACCTGTTCCGGAGATTCTCTTTCCTTTCGTTATCTTTAAGCCTTGTAGCCATCTTTACTCCATGGCAAATATTCATTTAACATTCAACTTCATGTTTTCCAATACATTTTAAGAAATTAATGCTTTAAATGCAAGTCATTCATTTAATATGAACTGTTTTGATGTTATGTAAAATAGCACACGCTTTTCCCCTGCATTGAATATAATGGTTCTCTTTGCTCATGCTGTCACAAAGTAGGGCGGCAGCCTCCTCCTCCAGCAATAGCGTCGTACGTATTAGACAGTTCTTTTAAGATAGATCTTATAGAGGAGGCTCCACATAGTTTGTACTTATGGCTGTTTTCACACCAGTTTGAGAGAATTGGGATTTATCAAGCTTGTGATGTGTATGCCTTTTTCATTCTACAAGCAGCAAAGTAATCTGTCAACAGTTTTAAGGTGATGGATGATAATTAACAAAATAAGGGGGACTCCTTTCACAATGTATAGGCATATCAAATCATCACAATGTACACTTTAAATATGTTTTCATTTAATTTGTCAAGTATACCTCTCAGTAAAGAGAAATACAACAAAAAATGGTGGCAAAAAAAGTTCGAAATGAGAATGGAAAATTATTGAGTATAATCACTTTTACGGATAAATTTTCTGGGATTTCACATGGTTACTTAGAACACTTATATTTTGCTTTTAATGTTTAATTCAAGTGAAATATCTAAACATTTTAAATATACAGTCATTATAGATACCCAGGACTAAATATCTAAAAACCCATGCTAAATTGACTCTTATAGTAAATTGACTCTTGCAGTAAATTGACCTAGAAAAAGAAATTTCATGCCCTGGTGCAAATGTAGACCATTGTGGAATAAAATTAGCTTATTGAACACTGGAAGCATTGATTGTCATTTTACATGCTCACCAGCATTTTTTAAATATGAAGTCAGCTGCCTGTGTTGCTACGATGTTAAGAATCCTTGGGTATAGTATTTAGTACATATAGTATAATGCATAGCATATAGTATTACTTATATGTGTGATAGATATAGGGATTGGCAAAAGTAGGTTTATGGTTATTCATAAGAAAATAATGCAAATAAATAGTAAATGAATTAATAAATTAAACATATCCATGACTGTAAACCTGTTTGCCCACCCCTGTATATGATAGCATTTAACAATATTAATTACTTTGAAATGCATGTTAACTTAGCATTTTGGTACTGTTTACAAAACATTCAAAGTCCTTCATCGAAATTATGACATTATTTTACCCCACTCCAAATTCCTTATTGCTAGAATTTAAAATTCTATTAATGAAAGGACATTCAAGTGCTAAAAAAGAAATTCAGAAATTTACAACCTCAAGATAAGCTGTTCATGCATTTTTACATAAAGGAACCAACTGGCAATAGTACCAGCACCTTCATGTTCTCTCATTTAGAAAGATGCAGTCACAATGTGTAGAATAAAACTGACCTTGTGCTGGTATGGAGTATAACTTCTATCTCTACAGTGATTGAATGTAAATGATCTAAGATATGTGCCTATCACACACTTCGTAAGTTCAACAAGAGCAATAATTCTTTTTTCCTTCATTTTCCCTGAAGCAAGCAAACATTCAGTCTATGGAAGATCATTCGATCCTAGTAATTAAGGCAGCTAATGTGTAAAGTTGTAGTTTTGCAAGTGACCAGATATAAATGGAAATATCCTGGAGATAACTCTCAACTTTTGGACAATGACATTAAAAATTGGCTTTATTAAAAATTAAAACAAAACCCTCTCAAGAAAAAGATTGCATTCATTCAAGTCAATTTCATACCTGCCATATGGTTTTTCTACGTGAAGCCTTTCTGCGTGGGAACACTCTCAATTCAATGACATCATATAAGTGAACTTCCTACTTTAGGAACAAGTCTGCTCAAATGTGATATTCATGGGGAGTCATTTACTGATGACCCTCTGCCCCTCTATCTCTAACTTAATGTCCTTTATAAGCCTGCACTTATTTAATTCACTTATTTACTTATGTATTGGTTTTCTCCCCAACTAGAATGTATGCTGCGAGAATGCAGGGACATTGGCTTTTCCACCATTTTCAGCAAATAGAAAAGAGCTGAAAAAATAGTAATCACTCAATATATTTCTATATATTTACTGAGGTCATGGGTGGATTCGTCCAAAGCTGACTACTCTCTAGTTTAACTTTTATGAATACAGGTTCACTTATGTTTCCTCTTTGTGTTTTTTTCTAAGGTATCATTTTCCTCAATGAGTAATTTTAAGTATTCTTAAGTGGAACCACCAAACTAAAACTTCAGCACTTAAGAATCCCATTTAGATTTTTGTTTTCAAAACAAATAAATATGAATTGGTAAAGTACAAATTATGTGGGAATAAATAAAATAGACACCTAAGTAAAAGTATTTTAGTGATTCCACTTGCCATATATAATTACAGTTGACCACTGTTAATTATTCCTGATTTCTTTTCTTTTGGAATTGATAGGAATAATTATATTCACTTATTAAATGTACAGAGTAGGGCAAAAGTAAGCTTACAGTTGTGAGTATGCAAAACACAGAGTTTATTTTGTTTTATTTATTAATTATTAATTATTACATTATTTTCCATATTAGCAACTGTAAACCTACCTTTGCCTCCTCCTGTACGTGACTGTTTTCAGTCATCTTTGTATTCCTTTGTTTTAAGAGACTTTTTTTCAAGTAGGGAACACTTTATTTTTTTATTTTAATAGTTTATTTTTATTGTATTTTTCCATTACCATTTATCCTCTTTATACCCTCTTCCACCTCTACCCACTCCCCACCCCCACAATCACCATACTGTTGTCCACGTCCATGAGTCTTTTTTTTCTTTTTTGCTTGTTTTATTAGTACTAATATGCAATATCATATTAGTACTAATAAAACAAGCAAAAAAGAAAAGCATATGCATATCATATTTCCGTTAGTCATATTCAGAGTTCTTCTATGGAATAAGCCCAGCCAGACTAACAGTATATAAATGAAATGAGAACCCAGGTTTTATTCTTGTTTTTGTTTTTTGGTCTGGATTGGCCAAATAAAGGGAGTTGTTTGGTAAATCAATAGCTGAGATAAAGGATTGTGAAGAACTCTATGATGTTACTTTATTCCTTGTGAATCTAGGTTAAATTAAGACATTGTACCTTTTAATTCTGTATCATGGGCAACCAAGTTTATCTGCATCTCTAGGGAACATCCAGTTTGTTCCTCAATAAGAGTAATAAAGCGCCTTTTTAAAAAAAGTTTATTTATATAGAGAGGGGGAGGGAGGGAGAAAGAGAGGGAGAGAAACATCAATGTGTGGTTGCCTTTCATGCGCCCCCTACTGGGGAGCTGGCCAGCAACCCAGGTTTGTGCCCCGAATGGAAATCGAACTGGCGGCCCTTTGGTTTGCAGGCTGGTACTCAATCCACTGAGCCACACCAGCTGGCTAGTAAAGCATCTTGAAATAGCAAATAAACAATTACTAAAAGGATGGAGAAGAATATAAGGAAATGAGGCTGGAAAGTAACATACAAGAAATAGGATGGTTTTAAAAATATGACTTGTTCTTTAGAGCTATGCTATCTAAAAGGTAGAAGCTAACCCTGTGTGACTATTTAAATTTAACTCAATTAAAGTAAAATAAAATTTAAAACTATGAACTTTAGTCATAATATTCACATTTAAGTACTTATAGTCACATGTGACTAATGACTACTCTGTTGGACAACACAGATAGAAAACATTTCCATTTTCACAGAAGTTCTTCTAGACAGTGCTATTCTTGGTACTGATATTTGTATTATTCTATTTCTCCTGAGAAATAGAATAAATACAAGGATGGATGAATGGATAGATAGATAGACAGATGTTGATTTATTAAAAGAAATTGGCTCACGCAGTTATGGAACCTGACAAATCCCAAGATCTGCAATCAGAGGGCTAGAGACCCAGGAGGACTGAGGGTGAAGTTTCAGTCTGAATCCAAAGACCTATGAGCCAGGAGAGCTAATAATTAGATTAATAATTGGATTAGATACAAATTCTAATCCAAGTCAGAGTCTGGAGGCAGGAGAAGGCCAATGGCCGGGTTTACAGACTGTCAGGCAGAGAGAGAGAGAATTCTTATGAAGGGTGATGCGCATCACTCAGTCTGCTGATTAAAATATTAATTTCATCTAGAAACAGCTTTCCAGACATCCCAGAAATGACATTTAACCAAACTTCTGGGCACCTTGTGTCTTGGGCAAGATGACATAAAATTAACTATCATCCTTTCATATGGTAAGTATCATATTGGCATTCATCATCACTACCATGATGTTTTCATAACTCTAAGTTTAAATTCCAGACATTAAAACTCTTAGAAAATAATATTTTTACCTCTCAGATATACCAAGATCCTGCCTAATGTATTTAGTTAATTTTGTTACAGATCTATCTGCCTCTTTCTCATAAAATTGATAATAAAACTCTCCATTTTTGTGTTGGTGGTAGGAGGGAGTGTGAGAGAAGAGCCTTATCACCCAGAGTGTTGTCTTACCCTATGGCTCTATTAAGATAGTCAAGGATGAATAGGTATTAATCTAAACTCTGGTTGTAAGTGCCATAAATCCAAATCAAATTAGCTTAAGCAAGCAAATTAAACAAAACAACTATTACTTAATTAAACTTAAAAGTCTACGGTTGGAGGTTACTTCACCCCACTTTGATGCAGGTCTTAAGTGATATCATTAGGATTATGTCTTGTTTCATCAAAGTCTGAACTTTTATTTTTTTTTACATTAGTTAAAATTTAAACTGTTTCTCCACATAGACAAGCCAAGAAGAGTCAACAAATTTATAATCTTACCCCATAATTATACAGAAGGGTCCAGAGAAAACAAAAGGGTTTTTTTTCCTCACAACCTAATACAGTCCTGGGATGACTTAGAAACAGCCTACATTTGATTAAGCGCCAGTCCTCCATTATCCCACTCTACCCAATTGGCCAATGACAACAAAGGTGTGGCTTTGTGACTAATTAAACTGTCCCACCAAATGGGGAGGGGATAATTCCTAAAAGTAAGAAAATGCTAGACAGACAAAGTTTAACAGAAGTCCACTAGAGAATATAGTGAAATTATAGAATGTAATACAAGAAACATTTACCTTGACAAGAATGTTTTGTTATCTATAATAATTAGGATGAAGTGTCAAATGATAGTCTATAGCACTTTACATTCTACACCATAGAGTCTTAATAAATATTTATAGAACAAATAAATATATTGCAGTAATAAAGTTCTAACTACCGGCCAATTTTAGAAGAGGATAATCCTCAGCTTTTGCAGAGCCAAAAGATTATGTCTGCTTTTCTATGATAGCTCATAATACTGTGTATCTAAGTGTCATATCAGCTCTTGAAAATTAACAACAGATTAATGCTGATTAATTTCCAGCTTTTGTCCCCTATAGTTTCCACACTTTTTTTCTGAGAATTGCTTGGAGTCACTGCTGTGCTCATTGCAGCATTCTTAGTGATTTCCCTCCATGTGCCACCCTGCACTTGTTGCTAATAAATTTCATACCGTTTTTGATGGATGACTTTTCTAACTTGTTAAGGCCATTTTAAATTCTAGTTTAGGCTTCTAAAATCAGAACAACTTTTCCTCACTGAGTATCACACTGGATGTGCTCTTAATTCCATTATCTAAGTCTTTGCAACACATACGCACACAGTTCATGTGAATTCCAGTCATGATCAGTACTACTACACCATTTGGTACTACAGAAAACATTTTATTATTTTTTTAGGATTTGAACAGCAATTTAGAGGTAGGTGAAATAGAGCTAGCTTGCAAGCTCTCAATTTTGTGTGGGATTGCTTGCAGGAAAAAATATTGGGTGCAGGAAGAAAGGCAGATATATACTATGTTTATGGAGTTATATATACAGGAATGTAGGATGACCAGGGTTCTGAAACCTAGTATCAGAGAAGAGGAAATACAGACTTGGAGACTCAAAGAGAGTTGGGAGTTCTGTTCTTAATGTAGAAATTTGAGAATACAATGCTTAGAAAAAGATTCCAAATTTAAGACAAAAAGCATAAGACTTTGATAATGAACTAAATACATTTTATGTCTGGATTCCTACTTTGCTTCTTGCTCAGAATAATTAACTAATGAATTAATTATGGATGTGTATGTGTATGTGTTAGCATTTGGTGATCCTGAGCCCTCACTCAAGTGGAGGCATTAGGTGCCACTGCCCAGATGTAGGAAACAGGGTTTGAGATTTAGGAAATTCTAGAGTCATGCCTCTATTTTTCTTGTGGTTGTTTAATTTTGTTCTGTGTTTGAGCTAAATGCATATAGATCATCTTCAGAGAATTATAGTCATTAAATTAAGTCATTCATTATATTACAAATGACACCAGAATAGATGCATGTTGTTTCTAAGGTCACAGAGTTTTCAAAATAGAAATAAAATGATAATACATTTTTTTTGTAAAGCTAAATGTTAAAGATGGCATATTTCCATAGCAGTTGTGTTACTATCTTACCAAGTATTGTTTATTCACTGGACGGTTTTGGCAAAAATAGTAAGTTAGCTAAAATTAGCTATCTCCAAAAATGTCCCTCTCATGAAATCCACCTGGAAGTTGGAAGAGTACATGTGGATTATACAAATACACTTAGACAGTTTCTTTTAGAAAAGTATTCAGTATAAAAATATCCCACTTTTTATGACCAAGTTTATATGACTGACTATCTTAGTAGCTGACATCATAAGTATGAACTCATCAGGAACTCTATAAGTTGGTAATAAATTAGATAGTAGTTTTTCAGTAAAGGATTATGGGGGGAGGAGGAAATTATATAGTATTTATTGGCATACTTTTTATGTGAGCTTTTATAGTACCACTTATAAATCTTAACAACCCTATAAAATATATGCAGTATGATTACCATTTTATAAATGAAAAATCTGAACTCAAAACACTTAAATAACTTGATCCATTTACAAAGGTAGTAAATGCCAGATCAATTTGACTTTAAAATTTGGGTATCTTCAGTACTTTTTTTAATCCCTTATCAAACAGAAGTAAAGAGAGACATAATATTATTACTATAAAATATTATTTATTCCATGTATACAGGCTCCACAAATGTGGAAGTCCTGCTGGGAAAAAATTCAGCACCACAAGTTCTACATCTCAAAAATTTAAAATAAAAACTTGAGTTCTGGTGGAGAATGTGAAAGAAATGAGAAAATGTAGAAGTCATTGGAAAATCAAAAGCATATTTTGACTCAGCATACATTAGAATATCTGGTTATTCATTCTATAAAGTGAAAACCAGCATTATTTTTTAAAGATTTCTTAGTGGGCTCTAAAGATTCCTCAAGAAAAAAATTTCCATAGGTTTTTCATGCAAAAGATTTCTGTACTTAAAACATATTTACAGAAATGGCATTATCAAATATCATTTGAAAATGTCAGTGCCTTTCCTTAGGCACACAAAGTTTCTATATTTTTTCATTTTCCCACTTGTGCTCCCATTATATCTATGGTACATACGATCCTTCTAACTTATAAACTAGGTTCCATGCCTTCAGTACTGGCCTGCATTCCAAAAACCCTAGAGGGATTTTATTCTTACCACATATTCCAATTTGCATCATGTAAAAAGAAAAATATCTTTTTACACTACATCTTTGGACCCTCCAAAATAGCACTTAATATCAATAAGAAAACTTTTATGTTTTAAATAAGTATGTAAACAATGTTCATGTAAGATATTCAACCAAATATCCTAATTGGATAGTTGTAACCAATTCTTCATGAAATTGGTCACCTTCTTTTTTTACCATGAATAAAAACTGTATCAGAACCAGTATAACTTAGTCTCTAAAACCAGAATTATTTGTATCTATTTAAATACGAACTAATTTTTTCCATGTCTGCATAATTCTGATCACATCATCCCCTAGATTCTGAGATTTAAATGAGATTTACACTGAATTAAACGAGAATGAATTTTGCTCACAGCTACCATGTGTTTTGGAAGAAACAGCCCACAGCTAAATTTGCCTTTTTTGCTGTCTTCATATATAAGAGGAATTGTAGGATTATAGATGGTTTTTAGAAACTTAAATTTAACAATGATTTGTATTATAAAAGTTTGTGTTTTTAGAGGAAACTAATAAATACTACGTTTGTCACCACCTGGGTTCTGAAAATTTTGATAAGACAAAGAATAAGGCATTAGAGGCCAAAAGAATAGCTTTATAGCTGGTAAATGATAACTGGAGCATTTATGTTACTCAACAGTCAAGGGGCTATGCTAATGGAGCCCCAGATTCTCACAGATTATCCACATCAGCAAATGCACGGCAGTGCCAGGAGCTAGTCTTCCCAAAGCAGGAGGGCCAGGCCAGGGGTGATGTCAGCCTCAATTAGACTTGTGACGCAAAAAGCAACATCCTCAACAAAATAGAATGTCTTTGTGAGCATCTCACTTCCAAAAAGAAAAAAGCAATGAGCTAATTATGTCAAAATCATAATTCCAAAAATTAGCCATCAGATAGTCATGGTATCTCCTCTGAGCCAGAGAGAGGCTGAGACTTTTGGAGTTGTTGAGGCCCCCTCACAGGAAGAATACCTTAGGAAAGACAACAAAATCACTGGTGTCATTACCTTAATATGCCACTGGTTTTGTTTGGTTTTATTGTTGTTCTTTTAACTAACTTGGCCTTTAATTTGTAGCCAAGCAGAGTCCTGGTGATCTCCCTTTGAGAGAAGGTGGGCAGGACTTTCAGACACTTCTCCTCCTGACTTCACCATCCCAGGCTCCCAGCCACAACCACTATACTTAAAAAAAAAAACAAAAAAACAAAACAAACAAACAAAAAAAAAACCCTTTATTGTATTTTTCCCACTACCATTTAGTCCTCTTATGCCCCTTCCCCCCAGCAATCACCACATGGCTGTCCATGACCATGTGTCCTTTTTCCTTTTTGCTCAATCCCTCTACTCCCTACCTTCCCCCGACCCCAGCTGTCATCCTGCTCTCCATCCATGAGTCTGTCCCCATTTCCTTGTTAGTTCAGTTTGCTCATTAGATTCCACATATCAATGAAATCATATGGACTTTGTCTTTCTCTGACTGACTTATTTCACTTAGCATAATGTTCTCCAGGTCCATCCATACTGTCTCAAAGGATAAAATTTTCTTCTTTTTTATGGCTGAGTAGCATTCCATTGTGTAAATGTCCCATAGCTGTTTTATTCACTCATCTACTGATGGCCACTTGGGCTGCTTCAATATCTTGGTAATTGAAAGTAACACTAAAATGAACTTAGAGGTGCTCATGTTCTTTTCAATCAGTGTGTTGGTTCCTTTGGATATGTTCCCAGAAGTGGGATCATTTTGGTTCAGCTAAAAACACAGCATCTGCTTCCAAAGCTGCTATAGACATTTCTGAAGCAGGCCCCATGGGGTGCTAGTAAAAATCAACATGGGAGTCATGGTCTTTCCTTGTTCTAATATTTCAAACTTTCAATGGCATTTCATTGTTGCTACATTTTCTACAGTAATGGAATAAATGTCTGGTATTTTGTTTCTTATTTGTCTTTTCAAATTGCTTTTCTATTATCTCATTTTACTCTTCTATTCAGGAAGACTAAATTGAAATAGGGGAGTCTATTCAGCACTACCTTTCTTGGTCTGGAACTCATAGTTTAAAGCTAGATCCCCCCTTAGCACTGCTAGCACATGTAGAACACAGCTGATGCATAGTTTTAAAGTAGCAAATACTGTTCTGCAACCAGAGACTATCTAGATGGCCTGTGAAGACACTCTTTTCCCTATAATTGTATATTTGCTTCAGCTATGCCTGCTTTCTAAAGCTTCTGTGATTTGCCAGCATCTGCCAAGACATCTGCTAAAGCCTTGGCTGCCAGCATATATACTCAAAGTGTAGTTCAAGATCAAGCTGCAGCAGACTGCATCCTAAAGTCTCCCACATTTGGCCAAGACCACCCATGCTTTTGCTGAGGGCCATAGGGCTCATGCCTTTGTTGCTAATCCTCGCTCCCAGCTGTCATCTGCTAAGGCAGCCTGTGTGCTAAAGCCTCTAGCTCAGACCATGCAAGTTAAAATCCAGTAGCACCACTCCCTGTAAATGCCTTCTAGCCCCAATATAAGCCGCAATACACACTAAAGTCAAAAGGTCCATGGCCACATGAATGAGCTCCATCAAATCCACCCCCTGTTTTTTATATTTTTTCCCAAATTTTCATCTTTGTTTTATACCTTAGTGCTTCTTAATGCTGAACCTATTTTGGGGTCTTTGAAGGATGCAATATGTATCACCATTCTTTTTCAGCTTGATTCTAAACTATATTTTTATTACTTAAAATTGAATATATTAACATTAGAGCCCTGGCTGGTGTAGCTCAGTGGATTGAGCGCGGGCTGGGAACCAGAGGGTCCTGGTTCGATTCCCAGTCAGGGCACATGCATGGGTTGCAGGCCAGGTCCCCAGTGAGGGCCATGTGAGAGGCAACCATACATTGCTGTTTCTCTCTCTCTCTGTCTCCCTCCCTTCCCCTCTCTCTAAAATAAATAAATAAAATCTTAAAAAAATGAATATATTAGGGTAACATTGTCAATTCTAAACTATTCCACTTATTTGTATTTATTCCATTTCTTTTATATTTATTGTTTATTTATTTTTTAAACTGCTTATTGAAAAATAAATAACCGAGTAAAATATTTGGAAGCAAAATAGCAACCTCAATACTAATGAGACATACCTTTGAGACAGGACAGGATGAATCTAGAAATATTCTTTGGCAAGTAGAATAGGGAAACTGAAACAGATAGATGATCACAATATCTGAGCAATTTACAACCAGATACAAGAGGTCACCTCCCTAGAGGGAACATCTAGGCCTCAGTTGTGCCTCAGCTTCAGGCCCCCAAAAACAGCAAAACCAGGTGGTCAAGGCCAGGAGCAACTACAATGACTAATGATTCACTGTCCTGTCACTGACCAATCAGAGGAGACCATGACCCTGAAAGGGAACAACTGGAGAACTGATTACTACTCTACTGAACCTTCCCCTGAAACCTCCCCTAATATCCCTGCTTTCAAGAGAGAGATAAAACTCCTCATGGAAAAGAACCCAGGGCACGCCGTCCCTCTAGGGAGCAGCCCGGGCCATTCCCTTTCCCACTTTCTTCCTTCACTTCTTTGCCCACAGTCACATGTCTCCTAAACTCTAAGGCAATGACCAGCTGGCAGCTTGTCCCAGCCTAATCCCCTGAACCTCTTCCCAAAGCCCCCTTTTCTCTGACTTCCCAATGAGCAAGGGCAGCCCAGCCTAGCTCTCCTGTTGCTATCCCTATGCTAAGTTCTTCCTTGTTTCATTGTCCCCAGATTTAATAAATGTACCTTCATTGTCATCTGAACTTTTGAGATCTTCTGTACAGAAAGTCAAGAACCTACACACTGATGGCTGAGGCACCCAGGACTAAGGTCCCTGTCTGTAACAAATTGAAGGTGGTAACTTGGTTAGGAATGTGTGCGTGTTCATATATGAGTGTGTGAGTGGGTATAGAGAAGGGGATGATCAGCTACTACTCAGTATATTTAGAAGCAGAGCTCTGATGGCATCTCTATCTAAAATGAAAACAAAACAAAACAAAACAAAACAACAACAACAACAACAACAACAAAACCCCACAGGTTTGAGATAGTTAAACCTGTCCAACTTATTCTCTCTAAATCCCACTGGGGTGGAGGGAGTAAATGTGTGGAAAATGCCAGGAGTGTTACAGTGACTGAGATCTGGCAACTGCAAGGGAACATCTGGAACGGAGTAGAAACATACTGTCTTAAAAACAAATAACTTAAGCCCTGGCTGGTGTAGCTCAGTGGATTGAGCACAGGCTGGGAACCAGCGGGTCCCGGTTTGATTCCCTGCCAGGGCACATGCCTGGGTTGCAGGCCAGGTACCCAGTGAGGGCCATGTGAGAGGCAACCACACATTGTTGTTTCTCTCCCTCTATCTACCTCCCTTCACCTCTCTCTAAAATAAATAAATAAAATATTAAAAAAAAACAAAGAACTTAAAAAATATTTTACTGAAATGTAGATGGATCAATCCCTCCCTCAAAAAAAATGCCTTATGTAATGGTTATTAATCTCCCTTGTTGTCCCATTGTAACTATTTTACATTTTTTAAAAAGTACCTGAAGCACAGTAGGGTAACTGAAAGCACCAGAGAAACTGTCATCTACAATGATCTTATTTAAAGTAACAGATAAAACAATTATGGGACATTTATACAATGTAATACTACTTGACTGCATAAAAAGAAAATGTTACCCTTTGCAACAGTATAGATGGATCTGGAGAACATTATGCTAAGTGAGATAAGCCGGTCAGAGAAAGACAAATATCACATGATTTCACTCATATGTGAAATCTAATGAACAACTGAACTAACAAGGAAAATGGGGACAGACTCATAGATGGAGAGCAGGATGACAGTGGGGTGGGAGGGTAGGGGGTAGAGGGTGTGAGCAAAATGGATAAAAGACTCATGGACAACAGTTTGGTGATTGCTGGGGGTAGGGGTTCTCAGGGGACTAAATAGTAATGGAAAAAATACAATGAAAATTAAATTAAAAAGTAAAAAATAAAAAATAGAGTAGAAAAAAGTAATGCATTGTAAACTGTTTTGGATGCTGCAATATCCATTTTCCTTACTGTGACTCTGACATTCCAGTATGGTTGCCTCAGGCTTCCAGCAACTAACTATTCATAACACTTGTGCCAGAGGGATGGTTCTCTTCTAAGTGGAGGTGAGGTGGGAGGGGGAGCAGCGCAGTGTCTCAGGGAGAGGAGTTGAGGCTCAAGTGGTGATTCTGGGGGACTGATGAGTCAGTGGGATAGGAAATAAATTGAGCAGGGAGGATATAAGGGTTTTTATGCAGCAGAATAAATATAGTGGATTGTGGAGTGCCAGACATGTTGGTTTCTTTCATTTCCTCCCTTTGTTTAATTATTTTTTTCACTATATGTACATATACACATATATATATATATGTGTGTGTGTGTGTGTGTGTGTGTGTGTGTGTGTGTGTGTGTGTGTGTGTGTTTATATGCACATTTAAATAATAACCTTTCAGGCCATCTCAAAACGGGAACTTTACAACAGCCATTATATGGATTCTATCAGATGGCAATGTTGCAAGAGCTTTAAGAATAGGAGTAGTATTTTTAGATTTTTTTAAATTAGATCAATACATGATATATTTTAAAAAGATATTAAAAAACAGAAAACCAACACTTTCTCATTCAGATTGAGCTTTCTAAATTTTCATCTAACTATAACTTTTTATGGTGTCTCTCAGTTAAAATGAATATTTAATGTATTCACCGAAGCATCTTTAATTACAAGAATTTTCCATAAATGCAAGCCCAAGTCCATTTTCATGATTTTGTCATATAGACATCTCTGAAAAAGCAAAGTTTTGATCTCATGTTAAAGAGATTTTTATTGTGTATGTAAGACTGATGTGTAACACCTTATGTTTATAAAACTAAAAAATCTTGAAAAATATATGTTGACTTTTGTTTTTAGTTTTGGAATTGAATGGTTCAACATTGAGTACAACCTGTGAATGTCCACCAAATGCAGGACATAGAAAATTCTATCATTAGTGATAGATAATTCTAGATATACAGGGCATACATAGCATGTTTGTCAGAAATTATGATAGTTTCTGTTTTGTTTTATGTGAGATTTTCTTGCAATAAGTAGGAATGCACTCACTTGTGTTTTGTGACTTAAAATACATGTTTATGTACAGATAAAATTAACCTTGATTATGTTTATGCTCATCTTGAAAGAATACATCAGAAGTCGCACTACACATTTTTAAGCACATATGGTCAAATGCCTTCTCTCCCACCTTGCACACACACCACACTTCAAATGGGAAAAGTCACTTCATTAAACTGGTAATAATTACAAAATAAGAACTGTTTTGCTGAAACTTCAGTTTATTTTACAATGTTTTCATCTTAAAGTTCCTAAATTTGTGTTGGCATTTATTTCCACATAGGTTCCATTAAGCTTTTACTTTTTGTTATAAACTCTGGATTAGGGAAAAAATGGGTTTCTTTAAATTGTTCATCTTTAATGATCACTATGCTCATTTCAAAGTTGTAACATTTCACAGCAATGGCTTTCTAAAGCGTTTCCCATTTTGCAATTTGTTTTATCAGAAATGTCTTCAACTTTTATTTTTTTCAATTACTCTCTTTGAAATTAAAGAACTGTATAATTGCATCTTTATTCCTTTAAAATAGCATTTAAGACATTGTAACAATTTTCAACCATTTTCTACGTTCGTGCTCAGCATTTTATTAAAGTCACCTAAGTTTAAATTATTTTCCTTCCTGTTTCCTTTAGCTGTGATAAGAACCAACTTTATTTGCTACACTTGGTGTATATTCTTTTTTAAAGTCTTTTCTTTTTTTTAGAGTTAACAATAGTCTTCCCCCCAAAATTATCTGAATATCTTTAAATATAGTTATATATTTTATATATACATATGTAAACATATACATGTGTTTATAATATATAAACTTTATGTAAATTATATAATAAGTAATTTTATATCTGTATCTATTTATTTACTTACTTCTTATTGCTATATTGCCTGTACTGCTGGAAGATTGGCTTCTGCTTGGTTGGCAATCTGTTTCTGTGATAAAAAACAACTCTGCTACACTGATATATGTTATTTCTTTCTTTTATTTTTAATTTTAAAATTTATTTATTAATATCAATGTGCAACAGTAACATCGATCGATTGTCTTTCGCACGCCCCTAACTGGGGACAACGCAGGCATGTGCCCTGACTGGGCATCTACACCCTAGGACCTTTCTGTTTGCAGATGATGCCCAACCCACTGAGCCACACCAGTCAGGTCTACAGTCTTTCCTAGATTCTACCTTTGTTTGCTTTGGAGTTAACCGTAATCATATATATACACACATGTGTGTGTGTGTGTGTGTGTGTGTGTAGTACATATACATACATATTGTATATACATGTTATATATATATGTGCATACATATTATTATGGTTATGATTATATGTTGCATACACATATGTATATTGTGTATATTTCCCTTGTTTTTCATTAGCTTTGGAATATGCTCTTTGATTACTCTTTCACTTTTCTTTCACAATTATTCCATATTAGTATTCTTCTATTACAAAATTTCTTTGTTAACATCATATGCCTGATTTCTTGTTAAGTCTCTAGAGAATCTTGAAGATCTCATTAAACTGAAATAATAAATTGGTTGAGATAAATTATTAATATATTCTAATTAAAATACTGTTTATTGATAGCTTTCTTTAGAGGCAAAGTGTTTAGGAAATTCTGAGCTAGAGAAGAAAGACAACAGTAGGTAAAAGTAGCCTCCTCTGACACACACTGTGTGTGGTAACTGGGGTAACATGGTAAGTCGGTGAGTGAGAACTGACAACTGAAGTACCTCAGAGTCCAGGATTTTACAGTGCTATCTAAAAAGAAAGCACAGAACTTTTATATTTACTAATTATTCTTTTTTAAAAGGCCTGTTGAGCTTTGGAAGATGAGGAATCTTTTTAAATTCCTACCTGTAAGAGCATACTACAAATAACGTATGAATGTTTGCAGCTTAATAATTTTAGTTCCAGTTATTAAAATACTTGATGAATCTACATTTTAAATATTTCCCTTTCTTTCACTGAATTCATACAACTCAAATATGTCTTTTCACCTTTTGTCAGTCTCTCTTCCTAATTAAGCTTTCAACCATATCCAGAATTTGTATTTCTAAGAAAGTTTATATTAAAAAAATTAAGATACCATGCAGAAACCCTTGCCCTGACATCAGATTGTATTAAAAGTTGCAAGCTGGACATGGTCAATTTAACTTCTTATGATAAAAATCTACTCAGATCTTGTTTTGCTTTCTGATCATTACAACCTGTTTATTTTTTCTTCTAAGATTCTCTTCTTAAATTACAAAAGCATTTACTTTTTTTGACAGTATCACTCACCAAAGAGCCCATGTTCCACTCTGTATTTGCCTAGATGCCCTGTGCTGCAGTTCGGGGCCACAGAACACTTTTACCCTCTGTGTCACGTCCAGTGAAGAGTTGAACACAGGTATGAGTTTTGTACACACCCCCCTCCCCACACATTCACAACCTTTGGGCACCCAGGTTCCAGATTAGAATCAAGAGGGTTGATAATCTCTACATAAGTCTTTGCCTGAACAGCTTTGCCAGGGGTTCCCAAGACCATCACGAGGTTTGGTAATGTGCAAGAACACCCACAGGGCTCAGGAGTTGTATTCATAATTGTGATTCATTACAGAAAATTAATAAAAAGCAAACTTATCAAAGGAAAATAGTGCATGGGGAAATGTCTGGAAGAAGCTAGATGTAAGCTTCCAAAAGTTCTCTCCTAGTGGAGTAGCACAGGACATGGTTAATTTCTCCAGAACAAGATGAGGAACCATACATGAAGTATCGCCTTCCAGTGAAGTCATTTGAGCCTAAGATTCCAGGGTTTTTATCGGGGGTCCACATGTAGGTAGATAGTGCCTGCCTACCTGACCAGTTACTAAAGCTTCTGAACTTAAAAGAAATGCAGAGTCATAAATCACAATTCATCATAAATTTGCACATACTCTCTAGACAGATTGGTACAACATGGTGCAAGAACACAGGCATGCCAAACACTTTTTCTCAGTTAGAATCTATATGCTTTTTAATAACTTCATTGAGATATACCTCACATACTAACAATTCAACCCTGTAAAGTGTACAATTCATGGTTTGATTCTATTTAGAGATATGTGCAAATGTCACCAAAATTTTAGAACATTTTCATCACTTCAAAAAGAAATCTGGATTTGGTGTTTCCACTTCTGCATGTGAGGAGCTTGAATGTCAGCACTCTGTCCTAACAACTGGTTAAAAAAGGCTGAGTGGGCTGAAAAATAACAATTCTTCTCAGATCCATAAGAGAGGGGATGACCTGGGGCAAACCACAGCCCCCAAGATTGGAGACACAGATGCAAATACAGGGAGTCAGATCTGATATGAAGCTGGGACTCAGAAGCAAAAACCCCTGTAGAAAAAGAGTGCTGGGGTAAAAATACTTGAACTGTAATTGAAAAATTGCTGGAGGCTCAGTGTGGACAACTCTGAGTGTTAAAATCTCCAAGGGGACCCATGGATATAATGGAGCTCCCACAATATGGTTAGATTTACTTTCTGGAGTTCCAACAGATTCACAGAGTAAATACTAGAGAAAAATCCCCTGTAACTTCCATCAGGGAGAGGGGAAATAGAATCATTTTGAAACATGGCCAGAATACTCTGCTCTCCTTAACAAGGCCTACCCTCAAGGGAAACTAGTTAACCAAAGCTTAAGCTTCTGGGGTAGCTTAACTTGTCAGAGCCTAACTTACCTGACGAAAGGTAATAGCAAACTCCAGCTCACTCTAGCCGTCCTGATCCACCTAATAGGGATAACAAAACTGAGAAACACTTGGTGAAGTTCACAGTCCAGAGACATAGGCTCACTAAAGGACTAAGCCCTAATCATAAGGCTATGAAATGTTTCTCCTTCCACCTTCTCTCACCACCACATTATTAAAGGCCTATTCACAGCAGTTCTTTCACCTGCTACATCATATTTGGCTTTAAAAAAAAAAGGGGGGCATACCAAAAGGCTAAAAAAAAAAAAAATTGAAGAGACAGAGTAAGCATCAGCAATAAGACACCTATGATTAACATGCTAGGTTTTCTAATGGATGAAATGGATATCACAAAAGAACAGATGGGCTGTGTATAAAAAGTAACAATATTAACAAAGAACCAAAAGAAATTCTAGCGATTAAAAAAAAAAAAGAAAGCACTTTAACAAATGAAGAATGCCTTGATGGGCTTCTTAGTAGCCTTAACACAGGTAAGGAAAGAATCTCTAAGCTTGAGAATATCTCAATAAAAACCTCCAAAACTGAAAAGCAAAGGGAACAAAGACTGAAAAGTAAAAAGAACGGAATACCCAAGGACTGTGTGACTACAAAAAGTGTAACAGCATAATGCAGACTTCAGAAGGAGAAGAAAGGGGGATTTACCTTTCTTGATTTCAAAACAGATTAGAAAGCTACAGGATTCAAATAGTGTGGTACTGACATACGACTAGACATATAGATCATTGCAATAAAATTGAGGGCCCATAAATGAGACCATATGTCTATATTCATCTAATTTTTGACAAGGATGTTAAGTCCATTCAGTGGACTTTTCAACAAATGATATCGGGACATTTAAAGAGCCACATGCAAAAACATGAAGTGAAATCTTCAAACCATGTACAAACTTTAACTCAAACTGAATCAAAGACCTAAATGTAAGAGCTAAAACTATAAACCTCTCAGAAGGAAACATAAGGGTAAATATTTATAACCTATGCTTATACATGACACCAAAAGCACAAGCAAAAAAGAGAAAAAAGGTACATTGGACTTCATCAAAATAAACATATTTTTGCTATAAAAGATGTTATCAAGAAAATGCAAACCTCACCCAGAGAATTGGAGAAAATATTTACAAATCATGTATCTGGTAAGGGACTTTTATCTAAAAAGTAGAAAGGACATGGAGACATCGGAACCCTTGTACACTACTGGCGGTAATGTAAAGTGTTGTACTTGTAGTGAAAAACAGTCTGGGGTTCCTCAAAAATTAAAAATCTCTTATATAATCCAGCAATACCATTTCTGTTTATATACCCCAAAGAATTGAAACTAGGATCTTTTACAGACACTTGCACACCCATGTGCACTGCAGCATTATTCATAACCGTGCAAAGAGAAAAATAACATAACTACCCACTGATAGATAGAAGGATAAAAAAATTGGTATATGCATATACTATAATATTATTCAGACTTACAAAAGAAAGAAATCTTTCAATATGCAATGACATGGATGACCGTATGCTCAGTGAAATAAGCTAGTAACAGAAGGACAATACTACATGATTCCACTTTTATGAGACGTGTAAAATAGTCAAACTCAGAAACAGAGAATAAAATGACGGTTGCCAGGGACTGGGGGCAGAATAAAATGGGGAACTGATGTTTAATGGGTATAAAATTTCAGTTATATGGGATGAACTAGTGCAAGCTCTCTGCTGCACATCACTGTGCCTGTAGTTATGGATATTGTATTGTGTTCTTAAAAATCAGTTAAAAGGGTAGATCTCCCATTAGGAATCCTAACCACAAAAAATAAATAAATAAATAAATAAAACCAAGTCATTAAATCTAATAAATGAAAATATAAATAAAAATAAATCCAATAAAACTAAAACAAGTTTCTGAGAATTTCATATTGCCAATGAAAGCTTATGTCTAGTCTAAGAAGCATGTGGCTATTTCAGATGTAAAAACATCTGTATTTGATTCATAATAATTCAAATCCTGGAAAAGGCTGACAAAGCCCTGCAGCCCCCAAAGAGAGCATATTGCCCAATGTCTTCATCAGATGTACTAAGAAGAGTAATGGAATATGAAGAACCTTCCACAGGGTGGAGCCAGGAACCAATGAAAATAGATCGAGAGGTAGGGCCTCTCAAAAAGCAGACTCAGTGCTTAATTCAGTGAAATCCTAGGTAGAGCTTCCTCACTGGTGACCTAATTTCTTATTTGGTTGTATCGCTAGAGGTTATGTAATACAGCTGGGAAGATATTTACTCAAGATGGATGTTCTTAATATAGATGCCTCAGAAATCAAAATTTAATGTCAGCCACTTACACTACAATCAAAAAGCTTAATGCCAGGCACTTACACTCCATAGAGACTCTAATTGTTGGGCTGTTTACTTTGTATAATGTCTAGCACTTTTGCTGGGGAGCAGATAGAACTCTGCAGGATAGACCAGTTTCACTTGGACATTGCAGAAATTTCAGAATTTCTATGGATCAGTGCTTCATATATTTGTCGATTTTTGCCTTTCTGATGGTAGTTGCCTTTGACCTGTGGCTGTATGTTTTCCATATGTGTTTGTGGAGAGGTGGTCTTATTTCAGTCCATTGGTCTCTGGACTCAAAGGAACCACGTTTGTACATGTAAATGAAATCTATAGCCTCACCTGAGTTTCTGTGATATCTTGCATATTTTTTACTTGCTTACTCTAGGTTTACTTTCTGCCATTCTCCACTTTGCTTGGTGCTGTTAAATTACCTGACAAACACTCTCTATAGTATGCTCCCTTTTTTTGAAGAAAGAAAGAAATATAAGTACATGTTCCTATTTGATTCATTGTATGAAGAAACATCAAAATAATAAAAGTGTGGTTGTCACAAGATGGATGAAGTAGGATGACAAGTGAGAACTCTAAATGTATACCTTTTAAATCACTTAAATTTTGAGCCATTGAATTTAATAACCATTTATTTAACAAATGACAGTTGAATATTTTTGTCTGTGATCAGAAAAAATATCAAATTAAAAATGGATTTGTTTAGACCATATACTCCCAAGAAAATGGATCAGTGAAACACTAAATAACCCTCAAAGGAATCCGAGTTAAAGGAGACACTCTATTCAGCCTTTGACATCTGCAGGTAAAGGACCAGCTTATTCCATGATAATGGGGAATCAGCTATTGAAAAACACGTAGCCATGAATAGCTCATGCTATATACTAAAACAAGATATGATTATAGGATTTAATTTAATTTTAACTAGAAAATGTATTTGATATTTTGGTGTGAGAAAACCCACAAATAAAGAAATAGATAGATGGGCTTTTATAGAAAATAAAAACATAAGAGCTCTGTATGTCAAAAATCATAAAACTTATAAACAAAATACTAAGAATAACTGTAAGAGAATATAATTTTTCAAATAATAGTGACAGAAAAGCATTAATATCCTTAAAATACAAAGAGAGAAAATGAATGTTGGAAAACATATCAATAGAGAAAGAGGAAAAAACAATTACGATTAAAAACTCTCAAAGAAAGAAATATAAATGATTGATAATTAGATTTAAGGAGTACATTGTTAAAAGAACCACATACCATTTACTTAATTATCTCAGCTAAAAATATTTTTTAAAAAGTGTATAATTTACAGTTGTCCAGGGAATGCATATGGTGAGGCAGACCCTCTCACACACTGCTTGTAAGCCTGTAAACAGATAAATAGGTGACTTAGCAACACTTATTAAAAGCCATAAGAATATGAGAAAATATGGGTATTTATCCAAATTTTTACTATTTTCAGCAACAGTTTGTTATACAGAAGGTTAGCTATTTTCTCCAGTCTTTTAGGTGAAATATTACTCATTATAGTGTTATTTTTTTACCATGTTTATAAACAGTAACTATAATTTTTTCATATTTTTATGGCTATTTGTATTATTTTTTGTGAAATGCTTATGTTGATTTTACAACTGCCTGTGTTCTCGTTTGATGGACAAATTATTAGGAACAAGTGCAGTTTTTAACTAGATGTTTTCTTTCCCTTTTGTTTTGGAAACAACAAGTAGTATAGGTCTATCCATGCGATTCTCCAAAACAATCTTTCATTCAGCAACTATTGAGGAGCACCTACCATATTATCAGGTGCTAGGAATGAAGCAGTGAAGTATAAAAAGAAAACAACCAAGCAAACAAAAACTCTGCCTTCATAGAACACCTTATATGCTAGTACATTTTAAACCACTGAAAGATTATAGATTCTGTAATTGGCTATGTTAAAATAATTAAAATAAAAATATACCTCCACACTTCCGCACTACTCACTCTTTTGGTAATAATAGTATATAACTAATTGCCTTCCTTTCTCCTTCCCCAAATCAGTAACTTTTTTTTTCTTATGAAAATGATAAAGTTCTTACTAAATAATTAATTCTAGAGACTATATTAAGTAAGATAAAATACGTTCAATTCCTAAAACTCGTAATTGATATATACCCTTCAGTGCCCATTTGTGCTGTATCTCTATTTCTGCGTCAGATACTGCACTTGCCTGGGGACACATTTAATAGTATTTACAAGGATGAAAACCTTCACTGTATGAGGCGGGACCCAAATACCCAGGAATTTATGAGGGGGAACCCCAAAATCCAGGAATTTACTTATGAAAATCGAATATGTGTGTATGTATTTATTACTGCTGTTCATGTACAGTTGTCTCCATTTCCCCCAACCTCTTCCCCCCTGCTCCCACCCCCACCTTCCACCCTCAATAATTCCCCTCATTAGCTTTGTCCATGGATCCTTTATTCATGTTCATTGAGGACCCTTCCCCTTCTTTCTGCTGTTACCTGCCTCCCTCCTCCCCTCTGGTTACTGTCAGTTTGTTCTTTATTTCAGTGTCTCTACTTATATTTTACTTACTTGCTTCTTTTTTTGATTAGGTTCCACTTATAGGTGAGATCATATGGTATTTGTCTATCACCGCATTGGCTTATTTCACTTAGCATAATGATTTCCAGTTCCATCCATGCTGTCAGAAGGTTTCTTTCTGCTGTGTAGAATTCCATTGTGTAAATGTACCACAGTTTTTTGATCCATTCATTTGCTGATGGGCACTCCGGTTGCTTCTAGCACTTGGCTATAGTAAATTGTGCTGCTATGAACATTGGGTTGCATAGGTTCTTTCGAATTGGTGTTTCAGGGTTCTTAGGGTATGATCCCAGCAGTAGTATTGCTGGGTCAAGAGGCAGTTCCATTTTTAGTTTTTCAAAGAATTTCCATACTGTTTTCCACAGCAGCTGCACCAGTCTGCATTCCCACCAACAACACACCAGGGTTCCCTTTTCTCCATAACCTCACCAGCAGTTATTATTTGTTTATGATGGCCATTCTGACTGGTGTGAAGTGTTATCTCATTGTGGTTTTAATTTGCATCTCTCTGATGGCTTGTGATGCTGAATATCCTTTCATATGCCTCTGGGCCCTCTGTATGTCCTCCTTGGAGAAATGTCTGTGCATTTTTTAAAGATTTTATTTATTTATTTTCAAAGAGAGGTGAAGGGAAAGAGAAAGAGAGGGAGAGAAACATCAATGTGTGGTTGCCTCTCACATGGCCCTCACTGGGGACCTGGCCCGCAACCCAAGCATGTGCCCTGACTGGGAATTGAACCAGTGACCCTTTGGTTCGCAGCTCACGCTCAATCCACTGAGCCACACCAACCAGGCCCCTTTGCCCATTTTTTGAATTGGGTTGTTGGTTTTCCTGGAGTGGAGTCGTGTTAGTTCTTTATATATTTTGGAGAGCAAACCCTTGTCCAAGGTATCATTGGCAAATACATTTTCCCCAATGGTTATTCCCTTTTCATTTTGCTGATGTTTTCTTTAGCTGTGCAACAGCTTTTTATTTTGATGAGGTCCTATTTGTTTATTCTTTTCTTTATGTCCCTTGCTCTAAAGGACATATCAGTTCTTACATGTTGACATGTCATCCCCTTTCGAAGTACTCTCCATGTGATGCAATACACCTATTGAGGAGATTTTTCTGACTGTTCAAAGCAGTTTTTGAACTTGTTGATTTTCATGCTTTTTAGTGTTTCTTGCCATTTTTTGTTTCACACCTTCCATGTCAGCAACACATTTCCTTTTTTCATCTGCGGAAACAAAAAAATGTTGCTCTGGGCAAGAGCAACTGAATAGGGATGGTGGGGCCTGTGGATCATGTCATTTTTGGTCAAAAGCTGCTGGGCACTCAGCATGTTGTGGGCAGGTGGGCTGGTAAATGACTCATCATGAAATGGGCAAACATGTTGAAAGAATCGTCAAAAAAATTCACTGAAGCCAAATGCAGCCTCTCAAAATGGCTAGTACACTGGACGCAGATGGGTTCCTAGAACATCTCCTAGTGGGAGAAGCTTGTACTTCAAGAGGCCTGAATTCCAGAAGATAATTCCATTTTGGGGGGTAGCGGGGGGGGAGTCTGCCTCATAAGTCTTGGAAAACAATTGCGATGTTGAATTGTTTCCTACTATTCATCTTAGCCCAAATATATTAAATTATATTTATGGAAATATTCTCTCCTTCTCCTCCTCACCTTCTTCCTTTCTTTTCTTGACTCTAGTGTGATATACTATGTCAGATTTTGCACACAAGGTCTATCCAGAAGGTATCCAGCCATGTAATATAAAAATAGAGACATTTATTAAAGAAGATACAAGATACAAGAAACTTTGTACATAGGACAATGACACCTCAGTCCCCCTTCAAATCAGACACTTTGGGACCTCACACAGTTCTCCCAATCACCATCAGATGCCCCAGCATATTTTTCTTAATCTCTTTGAAGGTCTGAAATCTCTTTCCTCTCAAAGGTGATTTTAGTTTTGGGAGAAGCCAGAAGTCGCAGGGTGCTAATCTGGGCTGTAGCGGGGCTGAGTCACCTGGGCGATTTGATGTTTTGCCAAAAATCTCTGCATAAGACCTAACGCCTGAGCCAGTGTGTTGTGTGATCAAGCTGCCTAGCATCAGTTGCCCATAGTTGCAGCCTTCTGAATCATTGGCATAGTTTCCATGGAGAAATGTTCAAGCTTAATGCAAAATTTGATGCATATTCGTTGCTCTACTCAGACAGTCATTTTGAATGGGATGGCCACACAGTGCACATGCACAACTCAATGACGTTTATAGCCTCGACTGAGCAGCACAGTGAAGTCATCATTGCTCACACATGCACATTCCAGTCCACTCTCTTGGCTGCCAGGTTTCATTGATGTTGCACGATCCATTCCTGTTATATTGACATGGCTGGACTTTTTCTGGACAGACCTTGTACATTTGTGATTGTGTGTGTGCATATGTTTTACTTCAAGTGGTACTTTGCTTTGCATTTATGCTGGATCTTCTGATATTTTAGAAAGCTTTTCAAGTGTTTATCTCCATAATAAGAGTTTTATATAAAACATTTAGACCTCTCTTTATTTAGTTACACATTGTGAGAAAAATAATTTTGTACCACTTTCCTTCCTCATTCCCTTCATATTCTCCACCTATTTTAATCAATAATATTATCTTATTTGTGTTTATCTTTGTATGAAATTTGTACACTTCTGTCACTGAATTGGTCACTTCACAAATCGCTGTTTGACTGCAAGCTCTTGCAATAAGGCAATGAAGAGGAATATATCAATAGCGTTTATATCCTAAATGATTATTCTTATTCCTGCCTTGGTTTTTAACAATTTGATTTTTAGTTGAATATATTAAATTCTCACTACTAGTCCTTTGCCAGGGTTTTCATATCACACCTTAGCTGATGGTAGCTTTTCTTCCAGAAGAATTCATGTAAAAAATATACGCTGCTATTTTATATTCAACATGTTTTTTTCTGTAGCCTTTGCACTTGGAGGACAACATTGCTGCATATGAAATCCTTGTATCACGTTTTCTTCCCTTGAGTCTTTTTTTTGTACGTGTCGATCTACTGTTTTCTGGCAGTAAATATTGCATTCAAAATGATTAACTGGACCTTCTGTTTTAATCTGTCTGTCTGATTTCCTTTCCCTTAAGTGACATACTCTTTTTCACCTAGAAGCTAAACAGATTATTTCCTTATAAATACAGTAACTATACATGGATGTGTTTCAGTGCGTTCGTGTTCCCTTGCTTTGATTTCCTCCTTCAAAAATGCAACAAACCATGTTTTATCTTTGGTTCCTGCCACCTTTATCATTAGCTATTCACTAATTATTTTAATTTTGTTTTGTTTTATTAATTTTTTTTATTCATTCTTCTGTTTACCCTACTGTTCTGTTTCCTTTCTTCCTATTTTTTTCTCCTCTTCACTGGACATTTCTTCCCTGAGTTCTTACTGCTTTTCACAAAAGTTGGGATTGAATCCTTAATATGTTTATGTTAATGTTGCAATATTAAGTTAAACTTTTTATTTGCTTATAGATCTTAGTTTCCTTCCATGTTTATTTTTCTATAGGAGAGTTTTGCTATTTGCCTATAACTCATTTAAAAACATATTTTTGTCTGGATTTTCTAAGAAGAAATTAGCAGAAGGTAACAATGACCATACGTAATTCTGAGGTACTGCTTATAAATATCTTTTGTTTAATTTCTCTGTAGATGTTTGGTTTTTTATTTATTGATATTAGTTGATTATTAATATTAATAGCCTTTTTAATATATACTAGCAACTATTTTGTCATATGCATAGTTATAGTTAAATGAGCATATAAGTCCACTTCATTTTGCTTTATATATCTTTCTAAATCCTCATTCACTGAAATTAAACCTTTTATTATTTATAGTTCTAGCAAAATACATGAACTTCCTTAAACATAGAAAGCAGTATGGAGTTAAGCTCAGCCAATTAAGTGCTTACAAATCTGTTGAAAGGACTGAGGAGTAACAGTCAAGAAAAGCCTCCAGTAGATCTCTGATTTGATTCTAGCTTTTGAGAAATTATGAAGGTGCTATCTCTAACCCAGAGCAAAGGTACAGGAAATCACTGCTGATGTTTAGTGCGGTGCTGGCTGCAGCACCAAAGTGAATGATCTTTAGAGGCAATGGTCAGCAGACACACAGAAAAACCTCCCATCCAGTGTAACATGCTTTGCCTGCTGCTGCAAGAGGAAGAATAGAACTGTGCTTCACTTCACTTCTGCCTCTAGATCTAATGAGGAGTCACTCCTGTCATTATAATCTAAATAAAACCTCTGCCACAAAACATGCTGGGAAATTTATTTTCTGGACATCATCTTCTAAGCTGTAGGAGAGAACATAGAAGGTAGTGAGAATGGTTCTGAGAATCAACAATAAATTTGGCCTCAATCCTTCCATTTGTTCTGCCAGCACCAATATGTAAACTTCTGCTCATTTATCTCCCAAAGAACAATGACAAGATCATGTGACTGCATGACAGAAGTGACTAGCAATTATATGTTTGCTCTTTCTCAGGATCCCCATCAAGCACTGTATATAGCATTAGATGGTTTTCTTTTTCTAATTCAATCATAGACACCCTTCTATATCCTGTTCACTAAAGACTGAATAATAAAAGTCACTAGCATCAACACACTTTACATAAAATTATGTGGAAAAGAGAAAGACTTGTAAAAAGGCAATAGAAAAAATGCAAAACAGTTAAGAAAATCTGCATGTTTATTTAGTCCTTCGAATACAACTGGTATAAAGTTACTACTTAAAACTTTTTACTTTCACTTTTTATGCTATGTTCCATTTGTCCTCCATCAGCAACTTTTATTCCTAAAGTGCCTGATCTTACATGTGTTCAGTTATTGTAGTCTTTTCTTATGGCTTACCATTAGCCGTGAGAATATTAAAAAGCAGCTCAGAATTCTGGTCAAGATGGAGGTATAGGTAAACATGGCTCACCTCCTCACACAACAACAACAACAATTACAACTAGACCACAAACAAATATCGCCCAGAATCATCAGAAAATTGAGCTGTATAGAAGTTCAATCACCAAGGAATTAAAGAAGTTGCATTTATCTAGATGGATGGAGGGGCAGAGATGCAGAAAGGGCAGCCCCACACCTACATGTGGTAGATAAAAATCAGGACAGATACCTCAGGGGTGAGGGTCCCATCCCCACACAAAACCACACAGTCCAGGGTTCCAGTGCCAAGAAGATATGTACCCATAACTTCTGGCTCTAAAAACCAGTGAGGGTTGGGGTGGTAGAAGAAACTGCAAGATTCTCAGGAATCTCCTATTAAAGGGCCTGCAATGGTCTTAGGACTTATGTAGAATCACTTTCTCTGGACTTTAGCACTGGAGCAGAAGAAGGAAGGGCACCAGTGGCATATGGGGAGAAACTGAAATATCTGGCATCAGGGGGAGTGACAGGTGACAGCTTCCTCATGGACAAAACTTCAGAAGTCATGTAGTAGCATAGTCCCCATTCTGAGCCTCCCTCCACACAGAGCCACAGAGCAGTGATAGCATCTTGGAAACTCCATCAACATGGTTGATGCTGGTTGCCCCACCCAGGCAATTACCTAAGGCTCCACCCCATCCAACTTACCGGTGCACTTTTCTACAATAGGTCATGCTACTAAGACAGCGAGTCAAAGCAGTTCTATATAATACACAGAAACAAACACAGGGAGGTTGCCAAAATGAGGAGACAAAGAAATATGACCCAAATGAAAGAACAGAACAAATCTCCAGAAAAAGAACTAAACAAAGAGGCATTTATTCTATTAGATACTGAGTTAAAACACTGATTTTGAACTAGTGATAGGGGAGTACACAGGGGATGCTCAAGAAACTCATTGGATATTTCAACAGCATAAAAAATTCCCAATGAAATGAAGGTTACATTAAGTGAAATTAAAAAAAAAAAATTATAGGGGACCATGAATGGAGTGGATGAAGCCAATAGTCAGATCAATGACTTGGAACATAAGGGGGAAAATGATCTTCTTGCTGTTCTGATGATAAAATCAGAAAGGAGAATCCAAAAAAGCAAGGATAGGCTAAGTAGCCTCTGGAGCAACTTCAAATGTACTAACATTTTAATCATAGGGGTGCTGGAAGGAGAAGAAAAACGGCAAGAAATTGGAAATCTCTTTGAAATAATAATGAAAGAAACTTCCCTAATTTGTTGAAGGGAATAGATATACAAGTCCAGGAAGCAGAGTCCCATACAAGGTAGATGCAAAGAGGATCACATCAGGACACATCATAATTAAAATGCCAAAGGTTAATGATAAAGACATAATCATAAAAGCAGCAAGAGAAAACCAGATAGTTATCTATATTTGGTTTGTAGAGTTCCCATAAATCTATCTGCTGATTCCTCATAAAAAACTTTGCAGGCAAGAAGGGACTACTAGAAGTATTCAAAGTGATTAAAAGCAAGGGCCTACAATCTAGATTACTCTATCCAACAAAGCTATCATTTAGAGTGGAAGGGCAAATAAAGTGCTTCCTAGACAAAGTAAAGCTAAAGGAGTTCATCATCACCAAGCCCGTATTATACAAAATGCTAAAGGGACTTATTAAAGAAAAAGAAAAAGATAAAAACTATTAACATTAAAATGGCAATAAATTCACACCTATCAACAATTGAATCTAAAAAACAAACAAAGCAAACAATCATTTGCAGGGTTATCGTTTAGGAGGGATAAGGTAGAGAATGGGAGAAAGGGTATAGGGATTCAGAAGTATAAATTTCTGGGTAAAGAATAGACAGGGGAATGTTAAGAACAGTATAGAAAATGGAGTAGCCAAAGAGCTTATATACATGACCCATGGACATGAATGGGGGCGGGCATTGCCAGAGGGAATGAAGGATATTGGGTAGGGCAGGAAAAGAGGAAAAACTGAAACAACTGTAATTGCATAATCAATAAAATATATTTAAAAATGATCTTAGAGAATCCACTGGTCATCAAACATAAACCTCTCTGCCTCTCATTGTGTACAAAAATTGTAATGTTCCTTTAATAATTAGGATTATAGCTTCAGAAAATCAGTCTTTACCTGTCGGTTCTATTCCATTTGGAATCCACAAGAGTAAGATAATTTTCTCAATTTCCAGTTCATTGAAGTCATCACTATTTCTTTGTAAGAGTATTTGTCTGTCAAAGCAGTAAGTTATAGGGAGGGGAAACACTTTTGGGAGGGTATTCTTAGGCTTATAATGAAAGGAGTCACTCTCAGTTATGCTTATTGTTCTTTAATCTATTTTCAGACTGAGATTGAGAAAGCACTATTTATGGTCATCGGAACATAAACTACTTTTGTAGAACATTTCTTCACTCTCACCAAGAATATCCATGATCAATTTGATCTTATTATCAGATATAATTAAAGTGAAAATTATTATTATTACTATATCATCTCTGCTGCCCATTTCAGTGACCACCTGGCTGTTAAACCATTACTTATTAAGGGTTATAATTTGGTTTCTCCTAATCTGAAATACTGGCATGCCCAGTAATATCAGGGAGCTTATTCTCCCTTTGTTATCCCCACCTGAAGAAGACATCCAATACCGAACCCTTCAAGACCACTGGTGCTTCCCTTACGAATACATTTCCAATGCTTTCGTGACATGAATGTACATATGTCCTCTGAAGGCATCCCAAATGACATCACAAAATATGAATTCATTATAAAATTATTATTATTATATATTAATATATAGTAATTGTTTTTAGAGTTGAGATTTCTTCATAGACATTATATCAAGAAAGTTACAGCAGTTCTAATTCATTTACTATATATAGGACACAATATAGGTTAGGTTTTAGTTATCCATCCAATGATAAGCCGACTAACATATTTAATCCAGAATCTCTACTAAGTGTGCCTGTATTATAAATTTAGCCAACTTTAAATTAATTTTCTGTCCTGATTGTTTTTGGACCTTACAAAATAATTTTTATGCATATTGCCTCATATTTTGGCTGATAAAAAGAATCAAGACATTGTTCTTCTTTTGGTGCAAATGCTATCTCTTACATCAAGTTCAGAATCCATGCTCATTCCCTGTAGAAATCCTTAAATCTGATTCTGTGACAGTTCTGGAGGTAATTATAAGTGATAAAGTGGACATTTTGAAGGATAATAATTATTTCAGGTGAAGATGGTGTAGAATCTTCAAGTAAAACAAGGGCAATCTCCTTAAACAAGAAAAAACAGAACTGGTAAGATAGGCGTAGTACAATTTTCACATTCAACATATTCAGATTCATCCAAATCCTTCCAAATGGCCCCCAGTATGATCTCCAGTATATTATTATTTCCCAATCAACAAAAGACCTTGAGAGGATTCAGATTCAACTTATTTGTAATTATGTCTTACAGAATCAAACTTGGGATCTGGTTTCAGAAGCATTGGCTCTTTTGTTATGAAATATAATATGATTTCAGAGGAATTACAGAAGCATCTTTCTTAACTCTGCAATGACCTGAGTATTTGAAGGTCGTAGCTTGTCATTTTACTAGTGTTGTTAATTCTCCAGTATAGTCAGAAGAAGAATTTAG
Source organism: Micronycteris hirsuta (assembly GCA_004026765.1). Classification (NCBI taxonomy): domain Eukaryota; kingdom Metazoa; phylum Chordata; class Mammalia; order Chiroptera; family Phyllostomidae; genus Micronycteris; species Micronycteris hirsuta. The sequence goes on along the minus strand of PVJI01002649.1, from coordinate 11,419 downwards.
TATACACTTAGTCGTAATTTCTAGATATAGTATAGCAGGTATTTGGCGACTTAAGTCATTGGTTTCCACAGACGCATGACTCCAGACTGCTGCCAGCTGCGGGAACCTCTGCTGTGCTATCCCAGGGACTGTCAGCAGTCCGTATTCCACGAGAGACAAGATACTGTTATTCTGTGAAGACACAATAAGTTTATAAAGCATAAAAATATCAAACACAGAAAACTATATGTATGTTTATAATTTTATGTATTTCTTTATTCTTTATCTCAAGGGATACCAGTGCTTATAACTGCTTTTGATAATTCAGTCCTAATACAATAAATTTAACGTATATATCTGCTAAGAATCATAGAAATAATAAACTAAAACTATCTGATTTTATAGGTGAAGCTATTTTTTCACCTTTTTATTTTTTACTAGAATGGGTACTTTATATTTTTTTCTTATCTCATTTTTAATTTATTTTTAGTAACTATGCTGTTTAGCATTACTTAGGTTGCTATGGCAGACAACTACCATACACCAGACTGGTCCAGCAGTGTGATTTTGGGCACAGTGACCCCAGCCAAACTAGGGCAGCGTGTCGATTTGGATCTGAAGATATTTTAGGGGACTGCAGTACTTTGGAATGACTGCAAAATTCCTACAAGGTCTCCAGGTGACTTCATCAAATCTCAGGATAATACAAAACTGAATGAATACTTCCTGTACTACATCCACTCAAATTATCTCTAAATTTATTAAATGTATTACATAGTGTTATTATTAGATTTTATATAAGAGCAACTTGAAATAAGCGTGAGTTACTTGATTTTGCTGTCATGTAAGCGAGTGTTTCTGAAGTAAGCACTGCAATTACCTATGTGCAATGTTGCTCAGACTGACTAAAGAGATGTAATATTGTGATACACTGTCAGACAGTCATGCTATTTTTATTTACTTTTATTTACCCAAAATAGAAACAGAAAACCTTTATCCATAATCACAACCAAAATAATTGTAATTTCCCTATGTTTTGAATCTTTATAGCATTTTATGCTAATTTAAAACTCTGATCCCTATACAGTTTTGTAATAATATTTTGAACTTTATTTCACCATGAGGGAAAGATTATGCCTTATTTACAATAGTATATTCTGTAACACTTTACACACAATGCTCTGTACATAATAGGTCCACAAGAAAATCCCCACCAATTAATGCAAGTGGACAAACTTCCTTATCTTCTCCCTTTAAAAAAAGCATCATGTATTCTTCACCATTCATTAATAACTGTAAAAAACATCACACCCATTTATATCTGTGCATAAAAGGTGTATGTAAACCAATCTTTGTGGCCATCTATCTTAAGTATTCAGTTCCCGTCATCTACAATTAACATTGCATAACATATTTTTAAAAAATCTCATTATGTAACACCAGAATTGCAAGCCCCTTGCAGTTACTGTAGATGGCACCAGGGAAAGAAGCTTATCTTAGTCTCTGAAAGCAATACCTATATCATCTTTCTGCCAAAACTTACTGGCCTTTCTGTCCTGTCACAGGGAGTTTTGATTTATGTCGCTCACTCTGAGGATTCAGTGAATTAGTCAATGCCAGTTCCTCTGTACTCTCTGGTACACATATTATAGTTTCTCTGCCACTGTCATTTCCTTTTCACCTGGCATTCCAAAATGACCAAAAGCAAACCATTGGTGATCACACACAGATGCACACATACACACATATACAAGCTCAGACACACACATACAATAATAATCAAGACATATTCATGTTAAGAAAAAAGAAATAAAAATAAAAACCTAACACAGTGTAAAAGAGGGAGTCAATGATCAGATTATGCTTTATAAGAATTGTAACACAATGTCCTATGCTTCCCACGTTTTCTTGAATTGCGTTCAAATTTTAGCACATGAAAATTGACAATATAGTTACATTTTAAATAAGAATGAAAGATGCCTTTTACCTTTCAAAGACAGTTTTAATAATGCATGTAAAATAATTTATCATGACTAGCTGCACAGATGTGCATGTGCACACATGTACATGTCATAAATAATCAGTTTATATTTCCCTGTACTCTCTGATACACAGGAAACCATATGATTTCAACACAAAAAATGTTATAAAAAATTAGCATTTCTAAATATATACAAGTGTGTAGTTACCCAAAGGATTAGATGGGCATTTAAAATCCAGTGACTGCTACTTTCAGTAAAGCTTCATTTTGAAGTAGTGTTTGTAGTGATTGAACAATGGGCTCTGCCAAAATATCATTGTTTCTGAATTCTGGTTATACCAAATAAAAATGTGGGGTCTGGGACTAATCGTCACCTCTTAAACTCAATTTTCTTATTTTTAAATTAAGGACAACAATCTTTCATAAGATTGTTATGAAGATTAGACATCAGTGCCTGTAACTGGTAAAGTCTGAATAAATGTAAGTTGTTACTATCATAACACGTTTGCACAATTGAAAGATAGAGAAAATAAAAATAAATGTACAACAGTGGGTATGTTAAATTATTTCCTTCAACAATACATAGTATATTTTTCATAATTTCCTTATCAGGATATACAAAGATGAGAAAAAATATTAGAAGAAAATGTTACTGGATAGATTATAATGTGATAGTTTGAATTCCTAGGCAGAGGGGGAATATGTAGTCCCAGTACACAGATACTTGGCTTGGTGTGTGATGTGATTTGCTGTGGCCAATGAAGTCTAACTCATAATCTAGTCAGGAAACAAAACACACCAGTTATTTTAACAGATAATTCAATATACATTAATCTCAATAACCAGCTATTAGAGGCAAATAACTGCTGTAAACAGGTACTGTACTTAAGGCTGGAGGATAAAAAGGAGGATGTTGAGATAGTTGAAGGAGTTTGAAGGAAAGACCTCCTGAATGTGGAGCCCAGACTCCTGAGAAGGAGAGTTTTGGTACTTTGGGGCCTGTGATGTAAGACTCTGCAGAGCTTGGATACAAACCCTGAGGAAGGAGTACTAATCATCTGATAATGAGGGTTTAGATGTTCAAAAGAAGGTCCTTGCTGGAATTGAAAGAACACTCGGACCAGCTGGTGCTCTGGTGGCTCTGATTAGGCACACAGAGACTGGTTTGGTGAGTTTCAGAAAAACTTCAATATGCAATCAACTGTCAATGCCAGAGTAATGAAATGTTGCTGGGTTTCTACACACAGGGAGGGAAATCCTGTCTTATTCCTGAGAGCATAAGGACCATGGCACAGGACCGTAAGGACTCCAGATGGCCAGAAACAGTGCTGAATTGCAAACTCACCAACTCCCCACTCTCTGCTCAAAAACGCAGAGGTAGCTGATTTTATTGCCCTTCTAACTGTCCATTTAACCACTTACCCACAGGCACAGTCGACCAAGGTGTGGCCACTGCACAACCTTCCTATCGTGACGGTAATGAGCAGCCTGCCATCTTGCCTTCACAGCGCAGGCGTGGACAAAAGTACTGTGCAACACAGCTGGGAATGGAAGTCACCCAACCCTAGAATGGAAAATTCTGCAAGCCAGCCTTTTTTCCAAAAAGCCTGCCGTTATCCAAAAGCCTGCCTTTTCCTGCAAGCCCACTCTGTCCCCAGCTTATAAAAGCAGCTAAGCAGAGCCAGCCCACAAGCCAGTTCAGAAGACCATTCTTTCCTTTGTGCTGCCTCACTTGTGCTTGAGAATAAACTTAAACATGAAGATTTGTGGAGAAGGAAAAAATGTTTTTATTAACAGAGTACCAAATTTGAGAGGCCTGAACGCATCCCTGCTCCAAGCCAATCTCTTCTGCAAAGCACAGAAATCCCTTGTTCCCAGAAAGACTGAAATCCAAACCCATGCCCAGTTCCCCATCATTCCTTATTGGTCCTTTTCTGAGTTCAGAAGCTACACAAACAGATGCCCATCCTCAGGCTCTCTCCTTCTCTCTCTAGGATATGCACTCTTGGGTACTAGCATCACCATTGCCTTGCACAGCTCTCTCTCTCTCTCTCTCTCTCACTCTCTTTTTCCCCCACCCCCTCCCCGTGGGCCAGAGCACACTGCCAGGTTACGGTAGCCAGTCATTTGTGGAGGCCCTGGTGCACTACTTTGCTCTAGCTCCCAAGGTTGGCATGCAACCCTGTCCATGCCTCTGTATTCTGCTCTCAGAGCAAGAGAATAGAAAGGGACTCTGGACCCATGTACCATGAGAATAGGCCAGCCCCAGGCCCAGGCCTTATAAAGCAGAGCAGTAGCACCTCAGCTTGGGACTCTGCCTCCACCTTATCACACAGTGTTTTGGTGACCAGCTCTGTCCATGCAACTGCATTGCTTTGTTTACAGTTGCCTGGGCAGCAGCCTCCCTATGGTCCCTCCCATTTTCTCCCTGGGAAGCAGGCGTTTTGGTCAGCTGCTGCTTTATTTATTTATTTTTTTAATAATTACTTTATTGTTGTTCGATTACAGTTATTTGCAACGTCTCCCCTCCCCTACTCCCTTCCCCTTCAACCCCTCCTCCCTCCCCAGCCTCCCTCCTCCCCCTTAGTTCTGTCCATGTGTCCTCTACAGTGATTCCTGAAAACCCTTCTCCCCATTGTCCCCTCCCACCTCCCCCATGGCTATTGTGAGACTGTTCTTAATTTCAATGTCTCTGGTTATGTTTTGTTTGCTTTCTGCTTTTGTTGATTATGATCCAGTTAAAGGTGAGATCATATGGTATTTGTCCCTCACTGCCTGGCTTACTTCACTTAGCATAATGCTCTCCAGTTCCATCCGTGCTGTTGCAAAGGGTATAAGCTCCTCTTCCTTTCTGCTGCGTAGAATTCCATTGTGTAAATGTACCATAGTTTCTTGATCCATTCATTTGTAGATGGGCACTTAGGTTGTTTCCAGCAGTTGGCTATTGTGAATTGTGCTGCTATGAACATAGGAGTGCAAAGGTTCTTTTGAATTGGTTTTTCAGAATTCTTAGGGTATAATCCCAGTAGTGGAATTGCTGGGTCGAAAGGCAGCTGCTGCTTTAATCCAACTCCTTGAGGTTTCTCCCTGATCCCTCCTTTCTCCCTGCTCCCTCCCTTCTCCCAGGGGGTTACAGCTTCTTGTGCCAGATTGGGGTTCCCCTGGATTGGAGTCTCCCCTTCTCCACAGAGATTTGGCCAGACCCATCCTGTTCCATATCTAGAAATTTCTCTGAGGTTTCCTATCAATTTCTATTTTGGGGGACCCAAGAACCCTAACACAGGAAACATTCCTTGCCCAGATTTCTGGACAGCCTGTAGTGTCCTCTATAGCTGGATCTGTACAGGTCCGGAAGAGCCACACCTAGATTAACCTCTGGATGATCTCCAGATATAAGAGCAAGACTCTGATGTCAAGTATTTCTTTGTCACTGAGTTTTAAAGGATTTTTTTCTTTGTTTTTTACACAGTAGTAGCTGACTTATACAGGTGGATAGTAGGTAGGTAGGCAGGTAGGTGGATGGGTGGATGACAGATGTTAGAGCGGGGATTTCATTTGCCTTGATTACCAGACTGTCTCCATCTTCTACCAGAATAATGCCTGATAGTGTTTATCAAAATAATCACCAATGAAATTAACATATTTATTATCAATATTTGAATCTAGTGCATTTTATTTCATTTTGCATAGTTAAAATTTTCCAATGTTATTAAAAATTCTTCCAAAATTTAATTCCCAAGGATGCAAACGCCATACAATAATTTGCTTCATAGCTCTTGGTGTGACATTTAGCTGGTTTAGATTCTATCCTATACCCTTACTTAGTTTTCCAATACAAAGACAGGGGGCCCTTAGAGCACAGGGCTTTGCTGTGATACCTCCTTTAGATCAGGAGCAGACCCCTTTAACCTCAACCTCACTGAGGCCTATTATCACTGATGTCTTTTTAGGCATGTAGCGAAGAAGTTGAGCACCAACAGTTTAAAGCATATGCATTTTAACCTTGAATCAAATTTGAAACTTAGATCCATTTCTAAAACAAAAGTCCCTGTTTATCAAAGAGTAGAAAACAAAGTAAAAATGAAAATATGTTCATAGGCTTCTGTTAACCTGCAAATTTTCACTCAGGTTTTTCTTTAGAATTTAAAGGAATAGAGGATCAATACGATGCCTTTGATGCACTGAATTTTTTCCTGGGTCAATCTATGAATGAACAGCATTGAGGATCACACATAGTTCATGTTCCAGGATAGCATGTAAGTTTATACAACCTGCAACAGAAGTTACCATCATCCTCTGTTTAATCCTGTGGGGATCTTTTTAAAAAATATCTCTGCTTTTGACATTGTTAGAAAGAACTTTATCTTAAGTAATAAAAGAATTTGCTACATTTTTCCTGTTCAACACAAAGATTTCCTCACCCCCATCAGGAAAATAATCACTGTGTGAATCTGTGAGAGGATGAGGCACACAGCCATTAATTTACGGTAGTGCAGTTTTCACTATTCTCTTCATGCCTTCTTTTCTATCACCACTGATTGTGGCATGTAGACCCAGGATCATCATTTGCCAGAGACTAGAGAAGAAGAATGCTAAATTTTCAATTTAGAAGTGGGAAAGTCAAGGCTTTGATGTTAATTGGAGAAAATTTGGATGTTAATACATTGCAGTAAGAATCTGCATTTGCATTCACCACAAATATAAACATTAAAAGAACTGTGGGTGGAGAAGTAGAAAATTAGAGACAATGAAGACATTGTAAGATAGAGGATGGCAAATTTGACAAGAGATTGACGTCCTCTTCCTATTAAGAACTGAATTGACAACAGAGAGACCACTGAAGGAAATGTAAGTGTCCCGTGACTGAAGAAGTTTGGGGATAATCACATAGGGAGACACTAATGTGTTATCCCCAGACTGAAGTTTGACTATTGCAGCCTTACAGAGTACACCAAAAATAAACGTTAAGGTCTTACCATAGATGATACTTAGAAATAAAGAATTTATAGAAGGTTTTTTTGGGGGGAGGGGGTTGCCACTATATCTACTTTTGTATTTTTGAACCCCACTAATCCTGGCACAGAGAATCTAAATATTTTCAAATAAATTATTATCAATTTAATTATTTATGTTAGCTAAAGTCAATATTCAAAAATTATTTATAGCCCGGTTTGCAAACACAATCTAATCTTTCTGTGCTTTAACTGTTACTTTAAGTCTCTTGTGTCTGCAAATATTAGAGCAAGATAACTGCTGGTACAAGGCACTTAGAATCAAGTGGAGCCCTTGAACTCACTCACCATGAATTCCATGAAAAGTATCTACAAGTTTCTGAAGCTCAGAAAGACACATTCATGTTTAACTTGAAAAGATCCTACAAGCATTAGGAGTCCAAAAGGGAGGGCAAAAAGTTTAGCCATGATAATAAAAGTAAAACTATTTCCATGTACCATTCATTCTATATATGAGCATAGGCAAACAGTACCATCATAACTATCACCAGGGATTGCCTGTGCCAAGAGAACCAATTAATAGGAGTACATCAGCAGCTGAAGCTAGCAGGAACACAAACTTGAGCTCTGCTCTCTGATTCTTCACATTCCAATGAAACCCCATAATGCCAGCTGACTGCTCCCCAACCCCTAGTTACTTTAAATATTTGGACTTATGATAGTCCTGAAGCTGTGGTTGAAACAAAAAAATAGTAGATATGTTTCCCTACTTGAGTAAAACTGTGCTGAGTATTAAATTTGCTCAGAGAAATATTTGAATTAGTCAAATTTACTTGATGGTGGCTAGATTTAGTTACCTAGGAAATTCAGGACTCCAAGAGGCAAAAATGTCTACTCACAAAGTAAAAGTCTTTTTTTTTTTTACATTATTGATCTTAAGTTAATACAAATTATATTTTTTCTTGGAGACATATTTTGCATTTGACTCCCTTTGGTAAACCTATCACAATCCATGTTTCACTAATCTGACAATCCAGGAGGGTGCATTTTTTTTTTAATATTAACAACCCACTAACTATTATTAGCAGCCTCTTTTTCTAGGTCCAAACTATCTCTCCCATGATTTATGTTTCAGTAATTTGAGGTCTAGACCAGATACTTTTCTATTTCTTAAAATATTTTATCTTCTCTGCAGATGCTGACATTACAGACACCATACAAAATGATCATTGCTTATGTTAACTTCCTTTTCAAGGTAGCATATACTATGTAGACTAATGCCATTTCAAAAGAAATAATGCAATGAAAAGCTTGTAGAATCAGTGGAAATTGATTTTCAGCACTCTCAGTTAAATGGCATATTTCCTTTTATCAAATGATGAACATCACATACTCAATTTTGTTTTCTCTGACACTTGTTTTTTTAAAAGTCCAGGACAAACACTAATTTTAAATCATATAATGCAAGTGTAACTGGAAGAAAAATTTAACTTGGCAGCTGGAGGCAGAATATCTCTGAAAAATGTTAACTGTCTTTGTTCTGGGCAAGTGTTCCCGAAAAGTTGGTATTTCATGAACCTTCATAATTTCTATCATGGATTCATATGTCATATTGTTATTTATCTAACAGTTTATAAACTGATTCATTTTAAGTTAAAGTACTTTCAGGTCAAAATAAAATTTTAATCACCAATAATGAGAAGAAATAAACTAAAAGAGAAATATTCGTTTTTTACTAGTTGCACTTGGCTTCCATAGCTCTTGTTTGAAGCTTGTTTTCTTTCTTTTTATTGCAATTTAATGACAGAAAATTTTAAAGACATAACCATTATAAACTGATAAATTTTTGTTGACTTCAGAAAAGATACTAAAAGAAAGATACTTCTCATGATGTAATTAACTAGTTAATATTTTACCTTGGAAGTTCTTCACATTCTTTTTTTCACCACCTACAATGACATCAGTTATATTGGAACAGGATTTTAGCAGGAGTTGGAAAACAATAATACCGAAAATGTCTTTAAATAAAATTACACCTTTTGGTGGGGAGTGGCTAAGATGCAATGTATGAAAATCAGCAGTAAGAAAGAGATGCTGAGTGTTATGTCTAACTTTCCATTTGAGTTTTCATCAATGTGATATTTAGTCCCATTTGTCTCCACCAAAATTTCAGTCAAACCACTCAGATACATGAAGTACATACAAGGATGTGTATAAACAATTCATTAAGGTAAGCAAATCAGGAGACGTGGCTAAGTGCCATATGTGGTTTAATATTACATAAAACGGAATCACACAGTAATGAAGATGAGGCAATCTGCAACGCGAATGGATTGAGAAGAGTGAATTCTGAAGCAATGGTGACAACAAAAACCTTTTAGCTGTGAATTGTAAAATATTGGGGAAACATCAGACTTTCCATAAATAGTGACAGAGATATTTCACTCGTTTTAGAGATCTTAATGAGCAGGATTGTTTCAGCTCACATTTGGATTACATATGTTATAGTCAGTTTTTTCAGTGTTACTTCCTTTATATCATATTATTTTTTTAATATTTAAATATCCCTGAACATATCATATAATGTATAGTTAATTTCAGTTTATTGGTTTACACCCAATTTGATTTCCCCCCAAGTTTTAGAGAGGATATATAAGAAAGAAAATTTTTACTGCTTTATTGAGATATAATTGGCATATAACATTTTGTAAGTTTAAAGTGTAGAATGTAGTGATTTTGTAAATCTGTATGTTGCAAAACCATTTGTTTAATAATATTAACATATCCATCATCTCACAGAGTTGAAATTTGTGTGCATGTGATGAGACCATTAAGATTCTATTCTCTTGGCAAGTTTTAAATATACACTAAATAAGTAATTATAGCACGATGCAGTACATTACACCCCCAGTGGTTTGTACCTTTTGACCAGCATCAGCCAATTTTCCTCCTACCCCTGGCAAACACCAATCTGTTCTCTGTTTTCATGAGGGTTTTTTTGTTTAGATTCCATATATAAACCAGATCACAGAACATTTGTCTTTCTATGTCTGACTTATTTTACTTAGCACAATGTTCATCTAAATGTTCATCCTAAAGGTTCATCTTTGTTGTTGTAAATGCAAAGATTTCTTTCTTTACTTGGCTGAATAATATTTCATTATATATGTATATGACATTTTCTTTATACATTCATCTGTTGATAAACTGTTACTTAGGTATTTCCAAGTCTCGGCCATTTAAAATAATTCAGCAAAGAACATAACATGCAGATATCTTTTCAAGATAGTGATTTCATTTCCATTGGATACACATATAGCCAGAAGTGAAGTTGCTGGATCGCATTTTTAATTTTTTTAAAAACCTCCAAATTATTTTCTCAAGAAAGAAATTTTGATATGAATTTAAAATGCATAAATAAATAGTAAACAAATGGGACTGTCTTTTCTTTTTCTTATTGTTGTTAAAGTACAGTTGTCTCCATTTTCCCCCCACCATTTTCTCCTGCCCCACCCACGCCCACCTCCAAAGCCAAAGGGGTAGGATTGAGGGATGGTTTTCTTAGTTTCTCTTTTTGATAGTTCATTGTAGGTGTACAGAAATGTCACTGATTTCTAAATATTAATTTTATATCCCCCTACTTTGACAAATTAATTTTTTAGCTCTACTAGCTTTTTGATGGAATCTTTAGTGTTTTCTATGTATGGTATCATATCATCTGGGAATAATGACAGTTTTACTTCCTCCTTTCAAATGTGGACACTTTTTATTTCTTCTTGTCTGATTGCTGTGGCTAGGACCTCCAGTACCATGTTGAATAAGCGTGGTGAAAACACACATCCCTATCCTGCTCCTATGTTAACGGAAACACTTAGTTTTTGACCATTGAGTATGAGGTTGGCAGTGGGTTTGTCGTATATGGCCTTTTTACGTTGATGGATGTTCCCTCTATTCCCAGCTGGCTGATAATTTTTATCATATATGGGTGCTAGATTTTATAAAATGCTTTTTCTGCATCTATGGATTTGATCATGTGTTTTATATCCTTCATTTTGTTTATTGATTTTCAAATATTTTACCTACCTTGTATCCTTGGAATAAATCCCACTTGATCATGGTGTATGATCTTTTTAATGTACTGCTGGATCAATCTGTGTGGCGGATTCCGGCCCGCAAAATCCGCCGTGGGGTGGACTTGGGCCTGAAGCATCAATGATTCACACACAAAGACACATTATGAGATGAAGCCAGGGTCACGGGCATTTTCTCCCATTATCATAGGGAAAAAAAGCCACGAACATGGCGGCCCCGTGCTTTTATTAGGAGCTTAGGGCATATTTACATAGGATTGAATATTCATGGGACAAGGCGGAACGGGGTAAGGTTACCATTAGCAGAACATGACGAAGTGGATTCTGGAGTCAGATAAGACTAGGGTGATTGAACAGAGATCAGCAAGTCAATAGCACATTTTTGCCAAATTCCTACCAGAGAGTTTCAAACCCAC